>JAPYZL010197962.1:0-37102 GCA_030522825.1 Platygaster orseoliae | reverse complement strand
AGACTCGAGGGTGATAGTCATCGTAGAAACATTTGAAACAGAGAGTTGTTTTACACCACGAGCAAACAATAAACGGAACATTTTCACTATTGAAATATGTCTTTTTCAACAAAGACTGCGGATACGAAATTTCATTGACATTTTTGAAGGTAGATGAATATTATACTATTGATTATTTATTTCCCTTTTTTCTGGCGTAGGAAAGCATATTCCTGCTAACCTAATGTTTCATTGATGGTCATTTTAAGATGCTGTAGATTTTTTTGGCCACTAAATAAATAAATTGAATTTTATGTGTCATTCTTGTCCATTTAAAGAAAACTCCAAAACCCAAGTGAATTCTGTGATTTATTTACATGAGTTAATCCAAAAGTTCCTATATTTTCCATTTTTTCTCAAATTTTTTTCATTCAAAAAAATTAAAATATACAAGATTGTTATATTTTGTTTCTGAAAAATTGTTAATTTCACAAATATTTCCAAAAAAATCTCTGAATCACTATCAACTTGTATTTATTCAGCATGAATTCTCCAGGTGACTATTAGAATTTTTTATGCTATTTGAAATTTCAGTTACATCGTGAATATTAGATATACGTATGTAGAATAAATCGACACTTATATGACCCCCACTTCTGATTCTCTAGTCGACTTTTTTTCCCAGACAATTACTTCATTCACTAGAAAGTCAAGAATAAGACCTTATTGCGTTGAAGGTTCCCTAGTGATTTTATTTTTATAAAAAAAAGCGAAATTTGTATAAAAAACAGAAATTTTTTTTAAAAATTCCGTTTTTTATCAAGTCGACCTTATAAAATTTTTATAAGAAAAATTTTTTTTATAAAGTGACCTTATAAAAAATTTATAAAAATAAAATACAGTTGTATAAAAACATATTCTAGCCCCATTTTTTTTTTTATAAAATTTGATATTTTTATAAAAATTTTCCAATCTTATAAAAAATTTTAAATATTTTCCAAGTTTTTTTTTTTTTATAAAAAATGTATTTTTAATATTTTCATAAGAAAGTAATTTGCACAAAGTTGAAATAAATATAAATTTTTGCAAAAAATAGAATTTTATAAAAAAACTTTTTTTATAAAGTTTCTACAAGGTCACTTTATAAAAAAATGTTTATAAGTTTATTATAAGGATTAAAACCACTAGGGTTCAGTTGATGAAAACTATAAAGATCATTGTGAAACACAATAATCTTTTTGATTTTCTATTTAACAAATATTAATATTGCCCGTATGAGTATTTAAATTTTAAGCATTACACATTTTCAATAATACTGATATACATGAACTTTAGTTTTCAGAGTAAAGGATATTACTCTGAGGTTCCACAATCTAGAATTGATTAGGTTTTTTTTCGATTCTCGACTTTTTGTACTAATAGATATTTAAGTGCTCTACAATCCGAGAATTTCTATAATTGAGGAGTTATCGGAATTATTGGATTTTTCGGAATTCGTGAATTCTCTAGATTCCCAAATTTCTCAGGATTTTCGAAATTATCCAGATTCCTGAAAATTCTCGTGACTACTCAAACTTTCCAAATTTGTCGGGCTTTCCTGAACTTTTCAAAGATTTGTCGGATTTTTTGGGATTTCCCGACATTTTCGGGATTTCCCGAAAAACTCGGGATCCGTTCCGACCCCATGAAAAATTTCCCGACCCATCCCGACCCATGAAATTCTTCATCCCGCACACCTCTACAGTTTTCACAATTTTATTGTAGATTTTACAATATCATTGCAAAACTTAAAATAATTATTTTACTTATTACTATATAATATAATGAAATCGTCATATGGTATACATTACAATATGTATTACAGTTTTTACCATACGATTTTGAAAATTAAAAAATTTTCATTTTGCAGGAAGTACAATGTAATCGTATTTTTTACAGTAATATTCCAGTTTTCACGATATTATTGAAAAACTTGCAATCACTATTTTACTTACATTACAATATTTGATAGTAAATTCTTCATATTGAAAAAAGTCCAATATGTATGAGAGTTTTTACTATACGGTTTTGGCAATTTTAAATTTTACATATGCAAATCATACAATACGTATTGTAATTATTACTTCTATTTTTTTTTGCTATGAGTCAATTGTACAAGATATTATTAATCAAATGGAGCGAATTTGGTCTTCAACAAATTATTTTACATTGAATTACTGTTGATTACTGTTCATAGTAGCATAGCGCAATATTTTTGACAATTTACAACATGAAAAATTTCGTTCTTCAAATCAAAATGTACAAAAAAACGTGTACGATCGACACCATCCCTTTTTTTCGAATCTTTTATATTATTTTCTCGTAAAATTCATTGTTTGGTCTCGCGAACTTGGAGACAAAAAGGGTTGAAACGTTCGACACGAATGGGGATATATGCGTGGATTATTGCAAGAAATTCACACATATTGCGCTCGTTGGTTCGCGTCAATTAGTATTCCGGGCTTGGTCGCGCCGCATCAAAACGTGGAAGGATCGTCGGAGTGGGGGAGGGGGGAGGGGTTAAACAGGGGACGGGGGGTTACCTCAGGAGCATAATTCCATGGTGGGCTATTTATAACCAACACTGGTCGCTGAAATATTCATGAAATAAACCCCAACGCCGCTCAATGCGCAGCCTTCCGATAGTCCCTCTTGTCTTTGCCGTGTTGCCGTGTTGCATGTGCTTCACTTACATGCCAACCCCGTCGGCTACCACACATCAGTGTCATATAATTTGCATGCGATTCCTGTCTATTTCACAAACGTAGAATCTTTCATAGTCTTCTTTCGATGGCGTTCTTGAATGACAAGGAAATTATCGAGTTCGTGATTGCGTGTTCGGGATGAACCTTCAGGGAGAGAAAAATCTTGCACTTTTTGGGAGATACATTGCAACAAGTAGAATATTATTTCATTTTCAACAATAATATCGCAGTTTTCACAATATTATTGAAAAACTTGCAATGATTATTTTACTAAGTACAATATTGTATAATAAAATTGTCAGATTGTGTAAAGTACAATATGTATGACAGTTTTTACTATAAGATTTTGAAAATTTAAAAATTTATATCTTGCATATAGGACAATGTTTCCATACTTTTTACAACAATAATATTGCAGTTTGCACAATATTTTTGTAAATCTTACAGTATTGAAAAACATGCAATTATTGTTTTACTTAATACAATATTGTATAATAAAATCGTCATTTTGTAAAAAGTATAATATTTTTGTAATTTTTGCAATATTATCAAAAAAATTTTAAGAATTATTTTATTTATTACAATATTGTACAGTGAAATTGTCATATTGTATCAATCACTATATGTATGACAGTTTTTACTATACAATTTTGGAAATTTTTAAATCTCTATATTTCGCAAATTACAATATTATTTTACTTCTTACAATGACATTGATATTTTTAATAATCTTATAATAATATTTTGTATTAATATTTTTATAATAGTATATGCACGACAGTTTTTACTACACGATTTTTGAAATTTTGTGATTTATCGTATATTGCGTATAATAAAAGTTTTCATAATATAATTGTAGTTTTTACAATATTATTGAAAAATTTGCAATAACTATTTCAATTATAGCAATATTCGTCATATTGTATAAAGTATAATATGTATGACAGTTTTTACTATACGATTTTGTAAACTTTAAAATTTATAGATTGCATTAGGTACAGTATTATTGTTATTTTTATAATAATATTGCAGTTCTCATAATATGATTGTAACTTTTACAGTATAATTGAAAAACTTGGAAAATCTATTTCAGTTATTACTATATTGTACAGTAAAATCGTGATCTTCTATGAAGTACATTATGTGTGACAGTTTTTACTATACGATTTTGAAAATTTAAAAATTTGTATATTGCATACAGTACAAAGTTTCCGTACTTTTTACAATAATATTGCAGTTTGCACAATATTTTTGTAAATTTTACAGTATTGATAAACTTGCAATTGTTATTTTACTGAGTTCAATATTGTAAAGTAAAATCGTCATTTTGTATCAAGTACAAGATTATCGTACTTTTTACAATAATATTGCAGTTTTCACAATATTATTGTAATTTTTGCAAAACTATGATCAAAAAAATGTCAAAAATTATTTTACTTATTACAATACTGTATAGTGAAATCGTAATATTGTATAAATTAAAATATGTATGACAGTTTTTGATATACGATTTAGAAAATTTTTTAATTTATATATTGCGTGAAGTACAATATTATTTTACTTTTTACAATAGTATTGATATTTTTCAATTATCTTGTATTAATTTTTTATATCAATATTTTTATAATTATAAATTATATGTTTGACAGTTTTTACTATAAGATTTTGGAATTTTTTAAATTTATATATCGCATAAAGGACATTATTATTGTACATATGACAATAATAAAATTTTTCACAATATAACTGTACTTTTTACAATATTATTGGAAAATTTGTAATTATCATTTAAGCTATTGCAATATTGTATAGTAAAATCGTCATATTTTTTAAAGTACAATATGTATGACAGTTTTTACTATACGATATTGGAAACTTTAAAATTTATACATTGTATTAAGTACAGTATTATTGTTCTTCTTAAAATAATATTGTAGTTTTCATTACATCATTGTAATTTTTACAATATTATTAATAAACTTGCAATCATTATTTTACTTATTACAAAATTATATAGTAAAATTGTTATATTATATAAATTACAATATGTACAACAGTTTCTGCTATACGGTTTTAGAAATTTCAAAATTTACATATGCCAATCGTACAACACGAATTGTAATGTTCACTTTACTATTACAAAAAATCAAATATATGTGTATAGTGAAACATGTAATATAGTATTTCAACTTTTATAACTTGTTTTTCAGCTGGTAAAATACGATATTTCATATAAAGAGATAATATTTCACGTGTAAAAATATGCATGGTGAAAATTCATTGTATATAGTAAAATTAGTTATACATTTTCGAATTTTTTAAAAATTGTATATTATTTTGTCATTCAGTTCATTAATATTCAAAATAAGAAAGGATTACAATATAATCTTGTAAAAATTACGAGATGTATAGAAAAAATGAACTATGTAACGGAATTTTTGGAACAAAATATATTTATTGTTACAATATCATTCGACAATATTCACAATATAGTGTTGCAAAAATTACTTATCATCTAGCAGAAAGTACAATATGTCTGAGTAATTCATGTGCACTATACAGTATTGTAAAAATTACTTTAATTTGTTCTCCGTGTTGCAGGTTGAATAGTGTTCAGGTAATTTGTATTAAATGATTACGATTGATTTATTGTTACTCTCCTGAAATATATGATATAGTTTACTAATACAGTAAAAAAAATGCTCAATTACAGGTATAGTTTTGTAAAAGTAAAATTAATTTGATAAAATTCAGAGTCATTACTGTCGTAAAATTTTCAATATTATTGTAGTTCTTTTCACCATAAACTACTTGATTTTTTCTCAGTGTTCTCAGTGATGGTCAAAAATACGAAATGCATGGTAATAATTAATTCGAAAAAAAAAAAAAAAAAAAAACACCAAAGCTACTATTAACTCCAAAAATGCATTGATTTTCTAGTTTCTCTCCAGAAACAATATTCAAAAGTTTTTTCATGACTTTCAGATTCCAGAGTCGAGTATTAAAGCAAGTTTTTTATTGTTTCAGAAGAGAAAAACAAATGTTATCAAGACTTAATTAACTCCAGCTACAAACGAGAATAAAATTTATAAACTTTGCATCGAGTTTCGAGCTACTTTGAATAAATGATGCCACGTCATAATATACCGCTATCAAAAGGGCGACCGCAAAGTAGCCATCGCGCATCCACATGCATTTGTGATAAATATCTCATATCTCTCATATTTCAATTGTATAACTAACCAAGTTAGTACTTCAATAAATAATATTCAAAATAGTAACTTAAAAACGAGTTTATTTTATTTAAACGAATTTCTTGTTCAGACAACATTATAAATATCATAAATTAAAGTATATGAACAAATTTTTTAAGACTCCAAAATTCGTTTAGTTTGTTTATATATTCAAATTTGTTTGTTCTAACTAAAAATTCACTTTCTCAGTCCACATAAAATTACCCACATACAGGAAAATTCTCCAAGGTTAAAAAATAACTTTCCACGAAAAAAGGTGTACCATATTTTATTCGGACAACTTCCTGAAAATTTTTTACAGAAAAAACGTCGACCTTTGGCAAAGAAAATCTGACGCTATTCCGTCGACAACGTATACCATTACACCGTTATTACGAAATGTACCTTACATCTATGATTATGGCAATTATTCATCGTTCGCATAAAAAACGCATGGGCAATAATCTGTACATGTACGGTGCGACTTTTTTCAAAAAATAACCTTGTCGCAAAGTAGTGTCAACGCCATATTTCCCGTGCGCATTTTTACATTAAATTCCGTTTTCGTTTATATGGAAAATTGACGTTGCAGCGGAAAATAAGGATTTACTCGCTGCTTCGTGTCACTTGCACAAAGCCAACGCGCGTAGGCATAAAAATCCGCGTTTACCGGCTCGAATGTAAACAGATTATGAGAGAATTGGCCTAGGTAAAAAATTTCCGATATTACCGGGTTTTTTAACGCTTCGAGTTTATTCTTATCGCTTGGTTGGTTGCGTTTACTCGTCATCGCAGAAGAAAGAAGTAAATATAATCACGACGACGCGGGATTTATAATTTTTTTCTTTTGAAAAATGCGAGTTTTTGTTTTATATATAAATGCGAATATGTATATTGTTAGAAAAATAACAATGGGTATATAATTGGGATTGTTTATGAATGAGGTTGTTATTGGATTTTTTTTTGGTTGTGGTTGAAATGTTGTCAGATTTGAAAAGACTTCAAATGTGAGAGAAAATGGAATTTTTAGAAAATATGAATTATAATATTTAAAAATTTACGAGTACAAAAAAAGTTAGTGATTTTAAAGAAGTAATTAATTTCTTACTGATTGGAATATTTTTTTGTTTATTGATTGTTATAGTTGAATTATTAATGAAACATTCGTGAAAAAATCAGTAACTGAAAAAAAGTAAGAAAATCGAGTTTGTTTCCATATAATGTAACAATAAAACAAATAGTTATAATAAACGAAAAAATAGATAAATTAATAATTTAGGAATATAAATGGAGTAGTATGCATTTCTCAAAGTATTTGCAAAGCAAATATAAATTATTTATTTAATAATTTTTTTAGAAAACCAAGACATAAGATAAAATATAGGGAAAAAATTATTTATTTGTAGACGTTAAAATTCAAGCCTGTTATTAAAAAAATTCAGAAAAATCAAAAATTCACCGGTACAAAAAAAAAGCTGGTTGTTTTTGTTGTTGGTGATTTTATAGAGATAATAAGTAGTTTTTGAATGTTTGAAATCGTTGTTTGTTTATTGATTGTCTTAGATAAATAATTAATGAAATATTAGTGAAAAAAATTGTTCAAAGAGAATATGAAAATAAGACTCGTTTCTACATAATATATATTTGAAAAATAAATCATTACAAAAATCAAGAAAACAAATTTATGTTTAAAAATATGAACGTAGCATTACGAATTTTCCAAAGTTTTCCAAAATTTTCGTCAAAAATCAAGATATGATATGAAAAATAGAGAAATGTGAGAGAAAATGAAATTTATCAGGAAGAGTTAATTATGTGTTTTAATTACTATGAAATTAATATTAAAAATGAGTTATGAAACTTATGAAGTATTAGTGAAAAAATCAATAATTCAAAAACAGTATGAGAACCGAATTCATTTCCATGATTTATATTTCTGAAATAAATTAATAATTGTGATAAACGAAGAAACAATTACTTATTCAATTTTAAAAAGTGTTCGTTAAGAAGTATAAATTATTTATTTGACAATTTTTGTTTATATGTTTTATAAAAGAGTAAAAAATAAGATAAAAAATATAAGAAAAAAATCTTTTATCAGTAGACGTTAAAATTAAAGTTGTTTAAAAATTGATACAAATCGAAAATTTAAAAATCACAATACAGATTTCACACAAAAAAATTTACAATGACAATTGTTTCGATTACAAAATCATTTTCCTTCCCCTTTTATTTGAGAAGAAGTAACAAAATTTTTGCTAATAATGTGATACTCGAATATTTCAAAAAAATTTAAAAATAAATAAAACTTTATTTCATTATTGCAAACTCAAAAAATAGTTTTGAATAAAAAAATTCCTATTGTTACAGAAATCTTAATGTAACAGGACTATTTTTTTACGACATTTTGTTTATTTCGAAAATTTTTTCAAGATTTCCAAATATTCAGGATAATTCCAAGATTTGAAAAAGAGAAATAAAAGTTTAAACAAACACTAACTTTCATTATCTGGCACGAGCTTTTTTAATTTTTTTTTTTTGTGTACTCGAGTCTTTAACAGAAATTTCAAAGAGAATTAAAAGAAACCAGATTTTTCAAAACAACAAAGCACATTATACTATAAACTATTATACTATAAACCCAAATCGTTAGAATGAAAATCCTCAAATAATCCCTTAATTCCAAAACAACTCTCACATTTCATCCAGATAATGAACAGCTAAAATTTCTTTACTGGAAATAATCCAATTCCCTGCCACAAATCCATACACGTGCATAATGAAATCAGCAATCACGACGTCATTCATAAACAATCCTTCTTTTCGTTGTGGTGAAGAATCAAAATTCATAACGCAGAACCTCCCGATGTATAACGATAATTCGTGGAGAATTATCGGATTGCGCTGATTAGAACGGGACCGAAATTCGACTATATCAATCGCTGAAACTCCTATCAGACAGATCAAGTGAATGAAAGCCGAATTTCATCGACGAATGCTCGGGAAATGCGCTGTTCGAAATAGTTTGCAGTTTGGCAGAATGGGTTTTGAAAGACTCGAATTTCGGTTGCTCGGTAAAACGAATGTTCTATTCCATTCATGAGTTGGAAAATTCGCCGTGTGTACAGTGATCGACTAGTGTTGCGTGTGTCGTTGCGAAAAACGACGAGCACATACTTGCCAAACTACCGTTGCGGGAGCACATGACCTTTGACACTGTTTCAAAAATCGTTGGTCCGAGACTAACGATTTTTTCCAGCATTCGGTGGTATGTGACGCAAGTCCAAGTGGGTTTTTACGAGTTGGAGAGTCGCTGAAAAATACTGAGACTCGGGGAAGTTGAGAGTGGTGGTTCATTTACTGTAAAGAGAACTTCTAATACAGTTTAGGAAGTTTTTTATCCTATACATGAATCGGAAGTTTTTATAATTACCATACATGTGTACTCTCTTGACTTGAATTAGTGGAAAACTACTAATATTTGTAGAATTTCATTAATTGAAGAAGAGAAAAGTGAGCCACTGACGATTAGTGAAAAATCACTGATTGAAATAGTCATTTTAGCATACTAATTGAAGTAGTGAGTTTTGACTGAAGAAATGAGCGAATTACTACTTTCAAATTTTAGTAGAAAGTTTAAAATAAAATTAACTTTATGAAAGTTATCAATTAATTGGGTTATGTATTATTTATTATTATTCTTAATTAGAATTATAATTTATATCAATAAATATCAGGTATATATAATATATAATTATAAAAATATATACATAATAATTCAATTTATTGATTAATAATGATAATATTATTCATCATTAATTAATTTATTACATTAATTCTAAAAAAATAACCTAACCGAAAATTTGGAAAAACGTCAATTATTTCGAAAAATACGGAAAATACGTAGGATTCTAGAAAATGTCCATCAATTTTCACAATTCCGTAAAATCGAAAAAATTGTGATTTTTTGTGTTTTTTTAGTTGTAATTAGGGATATGGAAAATATTTGTAAAAATTTTGAAAAATGAATGTTGTCGGAATGGACGATTTTATAGTGTATAAGTTTCAAGTTTTTGTGTTAGAAATAAAAAAATTACAAAGCAAGTTACTTATATTTGTTTATATTATTGAATTTTCAATTCAATTTAATTACAACGCAAAATGAATTTATTGAATTAAAATTTCATCCTTGTTTATTGATTTTTTTTTTAATAAATTGAATTGCTAAAGGTGGAAGTCAAATTCTTATGAACTGTTTCAAGGTTTCGCAGAAAAATGTCTTGATCATTTTCTTGTTGATTTTTTACGAGTTGTTTATTGTTCAGATTTGTAAGAATAAAATTTAGTCGAGAAAACAATATTTGAAATCAGTAAAAATAATTTATTATCAAAAATTTTCGAAAAAATGTCCGATTACATTGCGATCAATTTGTGCTTTAAATAAAATCTTCAGATATAAATTGAAAATTTGTAAAATCGTCAACTATTTCGGAAAATTTGTGGGATTTTAAAAAATGTTTATGAATTTTGAGAATTAAAAAAATAATGTAATGCTCTTACGATTTTCAAAAATTGAAAAATTTTCAATTGTTTTAAGATCGTTAATAATTAATCAAAATGTTGTGAAATGAAAAAAATTTTAATTCCGAATATATTCGATTTATTCGAAAAATAAGATAATAAGTTTTATAGATTTTGGAATATGTTGAATATTTTGTAAATCTACAGAAACTGTTTAATGTTCTGAAACTACAATTTTTCAAATTTATGAAATTGTTTGTTATACTGAGATTATAAATAATTAAAAAAATTTCAGAAATTATCAAGAAATGTGAAAAAGTAAACTGGGAAAATATAACAAATCGAAGAATCGCTAAAAATATTGATAAATTTTGTTGATATTATAGACAATTTATAAAAATAAGTATAACTTTAAAAACTATTGTATTTAAAAAGTTTTTTTAAATTAATAAATTGTTGTATTGTACGAAGATTTCTCCACAATTTTGGAAAATTCGATAAAAGTCTTGAAATTTTCAAAATATTAATGATTCAAAAGTATTCGAAATTCGAAGAATTGACAATAGTTTGAAGAATTTGAAAAATTCTAAGACTTTCAGGAAATGTTAACAAATTTTATAGATCGTTGAAAATTTTTAAAAGTTATTATCTAAAACTAAATTTTCAATTTCACATTTTACTTTAAATGAGCAAATATTATTGACTTTCAAAAATTGTTAATTAAACAGTTTATTATTGCAATTAGATGATTACCTTTTGCACTTTGAATAAAATCTTGATATTACATAAAAAATTCGAAAAATCGTCAATTATTCTGAAAAGTTCTGAATATTCGTGGGATTTTGGAAAATGTTAATGAATTTAGAAAGTTTCTTCAAATTAGTAAAATTGTGTCATGTTTTTATAATTTCAAAAATCGAAAATTTTTGAATTGTTCAAAGATCGTCAATAATTTTTCAGAATTATGTAAAATGAGAAAACACGGAAAATTCTGGAGATCTACAATTTTTTCAGATAATCGTATGAATACATAAAATGTTGAGAAATTCAAAAATTTATTTTAAGGTACTTTACAATTAATTCATAAAAATTTTGAAATACCCATAATTCATTTTTATTTATTTATTAACAAACACTTTTTAAATTAAATGAAGTTGAAAAAAGTTATTTAGTATCAGAAATGATTCAAAACAAAGTTCTCGTACATTAAAAACTAATTTATTATTATAATTTCTATTTATGTATTGAAAAAAATTTATTATATTAGATTCATTCATTTGTTCATTTATTTTATTAATACTTCATTTATGTGCAATGTTTCTCAAACATTCCACATTTTTTTAAACAAATTGAGAAAAAGCATGGAATTCATTAGACAGTTCTTTGAATAACAACATTATGTTTCATGAAATTCTTCATCGTTAATAACTATTAACACAAAAAAACTTTTTTTAGATTCACAGATATTCTATTAATAATTCCTAATGAAAAGAAGAATATTATAAGCTTCAATCTTCCGAACCTATCTTTCGAATTCATATTATCCTTCTACGGATATAAAAAGAATTCTGTCATCTTCAACCCCATTTTTTTCTAAGCTGGGAAAAGTGCCCTTGAAGTCAAAAAAGACCATAAACTTCAAGTGGATCTCAAACGGAATAAAAATCCACTGTATCTTCGAAAAACGGTAAATCGATTTTCCAAGTTCTCCCTCTTAATTCGTAATATTTTTTTCAATCCTTCTGCAAAATCCCTGAAAATGTGCGAAAAAAAGTACCAAATTTTTATCGTTTCATGGAAAATTTCACAGGCATCGAAAAAGTTTAATGTAATTATATAAAAGTGGGAAATAAAATTTGAATGATTGAAAATCTTGAAGACATTTTCCGGAGTATATTTTCGAAAACTAAAAACTGATTTTTGTGGGGTAACAAATTGTAATTTGACTGTCAACCCAACATTGCGCTTGGTCACACACGTTCATGGTCGTTATGCACCAGGTCACAGCTCTGGCAATTATGTGATTAATGTGTGGAATTTTCCGGGTATTCATATTTGAAATATAGGATCTCGAATGATCTGACTTGTCTACTGTAAATTAGTGAAATTGCGGAATCCGCCATTTTTGGCCAATTATCGAGAACGTTCGTTCGATTTTTGATTAGTCAGTTACTTTGAAAAAATTTTCAATATAAAAAAAAGGATATTGAAATACTTTCTGGAATCATGCTCGGATTAAATTACGTATTCTAGCTATCTAGCACGTATTTACATGTTGTTTTTTTCTTCTTGATTCGAAAATTGTAATCCCAAAATTTGACATTTTTTGATGATCGTAAATGAGAATTCTTTTTTCTGGTGTTCGAGATTTTTGATTGTTTGAAGATATTTGACCTTTTTGATTTGAAAAATATTCCTGCTAGGATTTTTTAAGGATATTTATCACTTTTGATGAATATTTAGGGCTTAATTTTAAGAACGAGATGTATAGAAAATTTCAGCAGATTTTTTTAAATTGCGTTAAAATATTTATAAATTAAATTTGAAAATCAGGTATAATCAGTGTTTTTTCAATTTATTACTCGAAAAAATCGCAATCTTCAGAAATTTTTAAGGTGAAAAAGAAAACGAAATTTTCCAAGTACACAAATATGGAAAAATAAATCTTTTGACAGTTTGAAAAAACCATAAGGATGTTTTAAAATTAATTAAATTGATTCAAACACGCAGTAATTTCACACGTAAAAAGCACTGAGAAAAAATTGAGTATGTTCTGACGTATTTATGCAAATTATTTATTGCAAATTTGTCATTTTCATTTTATCAGAAGATTGTATATAAAATAAATTGTAAAAATTACATTATAGATGTAAATTTTTACTGGAAAGTTTTGGAAAATTTTCAATCAGAATGCAAACTGTCATTTTTGTATAGTGAAATGTCAACAAAAAAATTTTACCTTTTATAATTAATGTTTTTCAGTACGTATAATGCATTTTATTTACAGAGAGAAAATATTGTATACATAGTGAAATCTACAATGCAAAGAAAAAAATTTATACAGATCTGAATACTAAAAAAACCGTATTATATTTTTTAAAATCTGGATTCGTAAAAATTACAATCTAATATTGCAAAAAGTACGAAAAAAGTATAGTA
The DNA here is from genome assembly GCA_030522825.1 of Platygaster orseoliae. Taxonomy (NCBI): domain Eukaryota; kingdom Metazoa; phylum Arthropoda; class Insecta; order Hymenoptera; family Platygastridae; genus Platygaster; species Platygaster orseoliae. The sequence continues at coordinate 23,466 of JAPYZL010197962.1, read as the reverse complement.
GAAAACGCAATACATATAGGAATTCGTACTATGAAATATACCTATATAATTTAAAAAAATTTATTGTGTAATATGACAAAACCTGCAATAAATATCTAGCAAAAATTACTGTCTCAATCAGTAAAAATTGACTATTTAATAAGGAAAATTTTTATTGAAAAATCAGTTGAAATTAATTTTGATGATGAAAATTTCAACCTACGAATTCACTGAAATAAACTAATTCAAACTCAGAATACGTCAGTAAATTTTCTTTTGTCGAAATTTCAACTGATTCAAAAAGTGGATTTTAACTGTTCTTTTTCATGAAGCGAATCAGTCAAATTCTACTGATACAAACTGAGAAATTACAATATTTCAGACTGATTCTACAATAGGATAGCTGGACAATGGTGAAATTTTGTCACTTTTTCCCAAAAAATATAGTAATTTCTACCATATTTTAGGATTTCTTACCCAAAATGTGGTAAAAATTACTATATTTTTTAGGAAAAAATCACAAAATTTCACCGTTATCCAGCGAATCCTAAATCTTTGGTAATTTTTGCCATAAAATTTTTTCCGTGTACAGTATAAATCACTGTATTTTTTTCTTAGTAAATTTCAACTTTCACAAAAACACAGAAAAAAAATCGATCCAGTTTCTTCAACTGTATTTTTTCAATTACGATACCAAAACATTAAAATTACGGAATTTTTCAATAAATGAATCAGTTGAAATTGATTTCAATGATGAAAACTTTAACACGAAAATTCACTGAAATAAACTTAACTTAACTCAAAATATTTTTTAATTCCATCAGTGAATTTGCTCTTGCAAAAATGTCAACTGATTCAAAAAGTTCAATTTTTATTTCCTTTTTCGTTAGGCGAATCAGTCAAATTCTACTGATTCAAACCTTCAAACCGAGAAATTACAATATTTCAGACTGATTTTACAGTAGAATACAGTATTACAAAAATCACTGTATTTTTTTCTCAGTAAATTTCAAATTCCACAAAAACACAGAAAAAAATCGATTTAGTTTTTGAGTAATTCTTGATAATGAATAGTTGAAAAATTGATAGTTGATTTGAAAAATGAATTTTTTTATTTTAAAATCAGTTATAAAATTTGATTAAAAAAAAGTTTTAATAAATAGTTGATTACGAGAGCAAAAAATCGACATCAAGGAAATTTTCATTAACAAATAAGTTAAAATCAATTTTAATGATGAGAATTTCAACTTACGAATTCACTAAAATGAACTAATTCAAACTGAAAATATTTTTTAATTCCATCAGTGAATTTTCTTTCGTCGAAATTTCGACTGATTAGATAAGTTCTATTTTACTTTTTTTTCGTTAGGCGAGTCAGTCAAATTCTACTGTTTCAAACCGACAAATAACAAAATTTCTAACTGATTTCACAGTACAAAACATTATTGTATAAATCACTTTTTTTATCTCAGTGAATTTCAATTTTCACAAACACACAGAAACAAATCGAGTTAGTTTCTTCAACTGTATTTTTGAAATTACGAGACCAAAAAGTCAACGTTACGGAAATTTTCATTTGCTTCAACTGAAAAAAGTTAGAAATTATACACTTAACAGAGCCAACATTTTTTTAGTAAAAGTCACTAAAAATTCGATTAAAATTTTCAATGATTACCAAAATGTTGTTGGATCAAATGAAACCGCGAATTTTCGTAAATAAAATAAATTTGTAAATAATTTTGAAAAGATAAAATTTACTTGTAAAATTCACGATTTTTGAGATTATTTATCTATTTTTCATTAACAGTTAAAATTATAATAATGTATATAATACATTCGTATACCAATTACCATATTTTTTAATTATCATAATGAACCATTCTTCAAAATAATAAAAAAAAAATGGATTTATACTGTGAAAGGTTTTTATATGAAAGAATTTTTAGATAAAAACCCAAAAATCTATTTTTTCATATCCCCTTATTGTCGCATTTTCGAATTCTCGGTTCTACCTAGATACCTAGCAATGAGTCTATCCACTGAAAGCTGTTTTTAATTTCACGAGAAATTCTGTAACTCTTGAATCGCGTCAAAGACGAGGAAGGAATGATGACTGCGGTGGACACAGTTTGCGAAATAAATGACTGGTCCATCCAACGTTAATTAATGGGTCGTCGATCGATAGCCAGGCTCACTAATTCGCCGATGGCGCGTCCAGTGCATTAATTAGCGGTTTTTGTTTTTCACATTTTTCTTCGTTCCGCAACGCTCGTCAATTAGCCACTGCGGAAAAAGACCGTAAGTCGCTCACGCGGATTTACGATTCCACTTTCGATCCAACTCCCTCTTTTTTTCCAAAATCCTCGGCTCACATTTGTCACTTTGGTACAATTAAGCCCAGTGATAAAAATAATTGCCAAACAAGTGCCTACGTGTCAAAATTCGAGGGAATTCCATCACAAACGACGAATTTTTTCGTGAATATACAATTTTAAATGATCGGTCTGCAAATAAATCTAATAATCTTGATTCTATTAACCGGAAAAATTGGGAACAAAAAAGGTCTTATGTATGAATTTGATACGTGTTTTGGAAATGAGCTGAATTTACACGAAAATACAAAAAAAATATCGATTATGTTTTTGTTGGGATAGTTATTATACAACAAAACTTGAATTTACTCATTTCTAAAAAAATTTTCACCATACCATGTAATTTTTTGTCGATTTTGTTGTTTTTTTGCTTGTTTTTTCAGCCTGTATCGAACCCCATATAAAAAGAAATAATTATCCTATCCATTAAAATATCGACTTATTTTGTATTTTTGTATTAAATGAAGCTTCTCTCGAACGCACTATCAAATTAATACACAAGAAAATTTTCGTTTCAAGTTTTAAGGTATGTAAATTAATTTCTGTAAAATTAGGAAGTTGCATCAATTTGTTCATTACATTGATAACAAAATCACGCCATTTTTATCATCTTTCAAAAAAACCACAAAAAAACCTATCGATTTTTCTCCTAAAATAACAGATACACATTTTACCAAATTTGATTATTTTCCAATGCAACTTCCCAATTGAAGAAATTCCTAAGAATCCGATTTTACAATGATTAGCTTACAACGGATGTCATCGATTTCAATGTCATAATTACTCGATAAAAATGGATTATTACACTCGTTAGGAAAATTCCGCGACGTTGAAGCCTATTGTATTCGTGGGTATAAAACTGTACAAACGCGCATAATTCGCGCTTACGCTAAACGCTTCCATACTTGATGCATTTGCTGCCAAATGAACCGAGCTATGTACATTTCACCCTCGCGAATGTAATTTTCGCGTTCAATAAATCCGTGAATCTCGTCATGGAACATGGAGCAGCGAAAAAACGGTCGGTAACGTTATCTACAGCCATGTACATACCAAAATGCAAACAAAGCTTGAAAAAGTGACGAACTGCGCTCTGGAAGGAGTGCGAATTGCCGTTGCACTTATCGCGCTGTGTGCATCGGAGAACAGAGTACGATTCCACGCGGATATCTTTCCGTCGAGTGCTTCAATGTTGCGTGGCTGAAGCCGGGAAAATGGAGAATAGCGGCTAGGTCGCCAAGCTCTGCAACACAATAACAAGCAAAACTCCGTGAGACGTCATTCGAAAAATCATTGAGCAAGTGTAAGGGAGTTTTTTGCACGATGGAAAAAATGTCCCCCCCCCCCCCTCAAAAAAAGGAAATTATCATTAAGAGAAATCGATTACATACGTTTCGGATATAATGTTTTTGACATTCAAAAGTGTCTCAGAATTCCGAATAAGTCACATTGGAGGGTCTTCGAATTTCAAATAAGATACTTCAACAAGTGACTTAGAAATCCAAAATATCTTGAAAATTTTTGAAAAACACTTTCAAAAGTGTCTTAGATACTTGAAAATTAATTAGGGTCCCAGAAAAGATACTTTTCAAGGATCGAATTTTTTATAAATCATTTGAAGTAGTATTTTAGACGTTTAACAGTGTCTTCGAATTTTAATAAAACACTTCGAATAGTGTCTTGGACATTTCAAGGTGTTTTGAAATTATTCCGAATAAGATACATTGGAGTGTCTTATAATCTCAAATAAGAGACTTTACGAAGTATCTCGGAGATTCGAGAGTGTCTTAAAATTACAAATGAGACACTACTGAGTGTCGTAGAACTTCGAGTAAGACATTTTGTTAAGTGTCTTAGAAATGTCTGAATATCTTTAGATTTTCAAAGACACTTTGAAAAGTGTCTTAGAAATCCAGAAAAGAAACTTGAGAAGATCTTTGAATTTGAATAAGACACTTCAAGAAGTGTTTACAAAGTCGTAATAAATCACTTCAAAAATTAGTGTGTCAGGCGTTTAAAAGTATCTTAGAATTTTCTTAAAACACCTTTTAAAGTGTTTTGAACATTATAAACTGTTTCATTATTCGGTATAAAAAACATAAAAGTGTTTTAGAATTTCTGATGAGACACTTCAAGAATTGTGTTGACATTCGATAGTGTCTTAGAATCCTAAATAAGACACTTTGAAGTGTCTCAGCATTTAGAACAAGACACTTTCGAGTATCATAGAATTTCAAATAAGATACTGCAAGAAGTGTCTTGGATATTAAAAATATTTTGAGAATTTTAAAGAAACACGCTAAAAAGTGTCTTAGACACTAGACAGTGTATTAGAGTTCGAGAAAAGATACTTTTCAAGAACTTTAAATTCAAAATAAGAATTCAAGGAAACTCTTCAAATTTTTTTTATCACTTGAAGTATTATCTTAGACGTTTAAAAGTGTCTTCGAATTAAAAAAAAAAACATCTCAAATAGTGTCTTGGACATTTAAAAGTGTTATGAAATTCCGAATAAGTCACATTAGAGTGTCTTATAATTTTAAGTAAGAGACTTTACGAAGTATCTCAGAGATTCAGGAGTGTCTTAAAATTCCGAATGAGACGCTTCTGAGTGTCTTAGATTTTCGAGTAAGACATTCTGTAAAGTGTCTTACAAATGTCTGAATATCTTTGGATATTCAAAGTCACTTTGAAAAGTGTCTTACAATTCCAGAAAACATACTTCAGAAAGTATTTGAATTTTAAAAAGACACTTCAAGAAGTGTCTACAAATTTCTAATAAAAATCACTTTAAGAATTAGTGTGTCAGACGTTTGAAAGTGTCTTAAAATATTCTTAAAATACTTTCAAAAGTGTTTCATATTTCGGTATAAAAAACATAAAAGTGTTTTTGAATTCCCAACGAGACACTTCAAGAATTGTGTTGACATTCGATAGTGTCTTAGAATACTAAATAAGACACTTTGAAGTGTCTTAGCATTCTGAACGAGACACCTTCGAGTGTCTTAGAATTTCAAATAAGGCATTTCAAGAAGTGTCTTGGGCATTTCTGAATACCTTGGAACTTGGAAAAAAACAGTTTACAAAGTGTCTTATACACTTGAAAATTTCTGGGAATTCTGGGAAAGATACCTTTTAAGGTCTTTAATTTCAAAATAGACACTTCGAGGCATGTCCTAAATTGTTGCATTTACCACTCAAACAAGTGACTTAGACGTTTGAAAGTGTTCTAGAACCTAGATAAAACACCTTAAAAAGTGTTTCGGACATTGGAAACTGTCTTTGAATTCCGAACAAGGCACATTAAAATTTCTTAGAATTTTAAATACGGCACTTCAAGAAGTATCTTGAATTTTTTGTCATCTTTTGTTCATTTCGATCTTCTAATTTGAATTTCATCTTCAGATCGTGTTCTTCAATTAAAATTTACATTTTATAACAATACCAGCTTGAAAAAAAAAATTCGGTCATTTTCCGAAATTCAAAACAATGAAAAAGTCAAGGAAATAGAGCCAAGTAAATTGCCAGTGGCAAGGAAAGCCTTTAAAAAGTCTTTACAGTGAATACAGTGTTAGGTGCTGCCAATAGAATGTCAAGTAGCCGATGGAAATTGAGGCCCGCTTGTGTACCTAATTACAAAAGGATAGTTATAAAGGCACGATAGCATCCCTCGGGGCGCCTTTAATCAGAGTCCAATTAGTGGGTAATTGCCTTGCGAGGGGGGCCTCAAATTACCAAGAACGGTATGACCTGCACAATAATTCTTCAAACGGATTATCATCCCGCAGGTTATAACGACCCTGATAACGATCTACGATCTTTGATTTAAATTTCTTTTTAGAAAAACCACCAGAACAACTAATAAAAAACGTGCAATGCAATTTTGTACGGTAGTGTCCAAAAATTGTGTCTAAAACATTATGTTCAAGTTATAATGTCCGATAAATTATATACCGTCCAATGCTAATACAACTTTTTCATGAATCATGGCTTTCAGATGTAACTTGGACTTGAAAGTACACCTTGAATTATTCATTGCAGCTAGGAAAAAACATTGAAATACGAAACTCCAGGCAACGTTTCGATCGTTTTGATTCATGCATATTGATTACGCAAACAAGTTGTATTTTTCGATTGAGCGACTTCTCATTGAACACGGAACATGATTTTATTCACTGTGATACCAATGGATTATTTACTGTAAATGAAGAAAAAAAAATGTAAAAATCCTGGGAAATTCTCTGGTTGGTATTTTAAAGTTGAAAAACTTGGTTATTGGTTTTTATTTCAACCCTTTCTTGCTTAGGAACCTGATTGTGAGTAATAGGTGAAGATAAGCAGTGTCTAAATTTTGAATTACCATCAGCATTTATGAATTGCAAATATAATTGGGCAGTGGAAACTTCCTGGACCAACATAGAAACGTCTGAATTGAGGGAAAATTGAATCGTTTGACAGGAGTTAAAGGACTAGAACAGGCTAGTTTTCCAAAGTCAGTCGTCGACTACGAGCGGAATAATGCGTCCCAAATAAATGCACTTTTTAAATACAAAACAGTAGAATTTATACTGTTTTTTTCTGTGACATTGTTAAATACTGACGAACAGTAAATGATCACTGATTTCCCAATCTTACTTTTCTAAACTACTGTTTTATCAGTAAATACGTGACTGTATCGATCTAAAATAGTGAAGTCATCATTGGTTTTTATCAGTGATATTTTAAACCACTGTCGAACAATTAATTTTCACTGATGAAATGTTTCACTGATGGAATGAAAACTATACTGAGAAAAAAATCTAGTAATTTGTGCCATGAATATTGGAAAAATTACTATATTCTAGGAATATCTACAATAAAATTTTAATTTTTCATATATTATAGTACAATTAGCCTTTCATATATTTGTTCTCACCATGCAATATAGTAAAACGTCAAATATCGCAATATAGTAAAAAAATAGTAACCATATTGTATTTTTTGCTTCATTAACATCATTGATCAATTAAACAGTAAATTATCTACTGTAAAATTGTGAAAAAATTTTCAATTTATCATTAGAAATAGTTGAAGACCATGTGAATATGCTACACAAAAATAGGAATACAAAACACAACAGTAGAAGAATCAAGATATTGAAAAATGCAAATCAAGAATTTTTTAAATTGTAATAATAAACAGATAATGAGTATTGGTTCCAAAATTCAGAATTTGTATCTTCAAAATTTGGAAAATCGAGTCACGCTCAATTAAAAAATGAAGCATTCCAACTATTTTCTTGAGTTTTCCAATCATTTTTCTACACTAAGAACAAAATCTAGTAAATTCTACTATAAATATTGGAAAAATTACTATATTCTAGGAACATTTACAATATTAATAAATATTTTAAAATATTGTAGCGATTTATTTTTACCATGCAGTACAGTAAAACCTCAAACATCGCAATATGGTAGAAAATACTTCACATATTTTATTTTTTGCTTCTCTAAATAACGATTCTCCATATACAAGATATGGAAAATCACCTTTCATGCTCATAATTTCTACTTTTTTTATAAGTATTACTATACATACATGAGTTTCACCATAAACAACTACAACTACCATAAAATATGCCAATAACTACTCTACAAACATTCCAAATAACATAACACTGTATATAGTAAAATTTACATCATTCCATCTCAATCCTCCATCACCATATTTTCAAGTACAAACTACTATAAACGGTACATTAAAAAAGTATCGCAATTTCAGTGTGGGTAATAAACTTCTATAATGTACTTTTATTCGTGACGTGATATCAATTCAGGCAATTAAATGCTTATGCGCCTGCAGAGGCTAAACGCATTATCTGCTTGCTTCTATCAGCATCGCTGCCACTCTGGCCCTGTGCCGACACTTGAAACGCAACTGCAACATAGGAACTCGACAGAAAGGGTACTATCAGGCTCGTGAAACCTTGTTAGTTAGGGGCACAGTTGGCACTACAATCTCATATCGCCGTCGGTTATGCATGGCCAAACGAAACTAAAAGGGTCACACAGTTTCATCTTCCTCGCAGACGTGCAAGTACTTTTGACCTATATATACGTATACACAACTTGCACCGTTACAACTAAGTTTTGTTCATTATTCATATCGCAATTAACGTCTCCATTTCATATTGGGGATAATTGATTTCCAGCGAATGAAAAACAGTGGACGAGATTTATATTCAAGTTTTAATTTAATGGATCCAGACGATGTCATGGTAGTCTTAGTTTCAGGGAAGTTGTACTCGCGCGAGAGCAAACGAGAGAAACTTTCATTTCATATTACGAAAGCGATATTACAGCTTTGCTGAATGAAACTGAACTTTTTTAATGGAACTCGATAAATTTTTTATTTCTTTGACGGGGAGTGTTTTTATTTGGATCTGGTAGTGGAAATTTAGAAGGTGCAGAATAGTTCGAATTCAGGTTTAGCCACTATCGAGTGGAATTAGCTTCACGAGTCTCTCGTGCTTTGTAAAATAGAACGAGGTGGCAGACACATTTTCGGGCACTAACAGCAGTTGCGAGTCAACGTAGCTTAAACGCTTTGCGATAAAAGTTATCGTTAGTCTCTGAACCTGCTGAATAAATTGTCTTCTGCTTAGAATTTGCGTCGCAATCTTCAAACTAATTGAATTTTGATGCAGAAGATGACGGAAAAAACACTCAAAATTCAACTAGAATCCTAGGAAAATGCTTAAGTCAATTTCTCACGGAGAATACCACATGAAGTCTCGGTAATTCATTATTTGGAGAAGAGGAGAACGTGGTATATCGTACGAATCTCTGCCATAAAACGAATAGAACTCTTGTCGAAATATTCGCGTACACAGCATTAGCATCTAAATGATCTTTTAATGAGATTTACATGCGTTTATACCTACAAAAACACATAATCCGACCTCGCTGACTCTCGTTCCAACGTTGAAGACAATCAAATTTATTTCCTTGGCCTTCCCAATTCACGAGACATGCAATTAATTTTTTTCATGTCGGAAACGTAAACACAAATAAAATAAAAATTATGATGTTCGAACCAGAGTCGAAGGTTCGTATTTACTTTCACTTCTTTGAGTGTATTTTAAACTTTGTTTTGATTTTAGAATATGTAGTTATTAGTGTTGTTAAATTCAAATATTTATTATTTATTTAAATATTTGAATAATTTTTAATACATTTATGGTATCGATTATCTAATGATAAAAACTTTGTCAGCTTTACTATAAATAAAATATTTCAACTTGTGATTTTCTGTTTTCATAAACTTTTTGAGAGGTTTGTTTATGCAAAAATATAAAATTTCGAGTACTTTCGCGTGATTAGAGAGGAGTGATATCAGCGATCTTTGCATTCAACGTGACCGACATGCGTAGAGCTCATTTAAAAATACCTCGTTAAGCTAATATCCGATTCCGCTAATGGAATGACTCCCCCTTCTCCCCGCCTCTTTTGCCTTCTCGCCCGAGATAATTCTAGATTAGCCACTGATTACGATGATAAATAATTGCATTTCGGAGCATAACAGGAAATTGGGATTCAACTTTTGATATTTAGGTGTCATCCCCAAAGCAGAGGTGAATACACGCGTTTGGGTGAGGTCGGACAAATATCGGGGAAATCGTGGAATGGGAAATTTTGAGGGAAAATACTTGGGAAATCTATAAAATTGGTTCTAGGGTTTGTAACTTTGTACTTTTTTTATTTTGGAATGAGCATTTTGCGAATCTTATGATTTTATTCTGAATATTTTGAATTTTAAGTGTTGAAATCACAGTTTTTTGTAATTTTTGTATCGAATTGAGTTTCTTGAAAAAAGGAAATTTTTTATGAAAAATTGTTGAATAGTATAATGACGTGTTCTAGAATCCTCAATTTATTATTTTTTTTACACGGGGATTTTGGGTAATAAATTTATTCTATAAATTATCTATAAATAATAATACAAATAAGAATATTTATATTAATAATAATGATTTTATTAATAAAAATAATAATAATCTTCATAATAATATGGAATATAATAATAATAGAATTGATATAAATATTACTAAACGTTTGGGTGAAATCGGAAAAATATCGGGGAATCGTGGGATGGGAAATTTTGAGGGAAAATACTTGGGAAATCTATAAAATGTGTTTTAGAGTTCTTAGAATTTTTTATTTTGGAGTGAGAATTTTGGAGTTTTATGATTTTTTTCTGAATATTTTGAATTTGAAGTGTTAAAATCACAGTTTTTTGTTATTTTTGTATCGAATAAAGTTTCTTGGAAAAGTAAATTTTTTATTCAAAATAGTTGAAAAGTATATTGACGTACACATTCTGGAATTTTGAATTTATTATTATTTTTTACACATGAACATGCGTTTGGGTGAGGTCGCGGAAAAATATCGGGGAAAATTGTGGGATATGGGAAATTTTGAGGAAAAAAACTAGGGAAATCTATGAAATGTGTTCTAGCATCTGTAATTTTAGTATTTTTTATTTTGGAGTGAGAATTTCAGAAAATTTTGGATCTCATTACGAATATTTTGAATTTGAAGTGTTGAAGTCACAGTTTTTCGTTATTTTTCTATTTATAAAGTTAATTTTTCTGGAGAAAGTAAATTTAATATTCATAACAGTTAAGTAATTTAGTTACGTAGAAGTAAATATTGAATTTATTATTATTTTTATAATATTTTATTGCTTACACAAAAACGCGCTTGGTAAAATATTTTGTTATGAAAGAAACGAATTCGGCAACCCATAATTTTTTTAATTTTTTTGGAAGTGTGTTTTGTTATTTTTAAAACGTTTTTACTTGGAAAAACAATTCTTGAATTTTTTATTTTGGTATACGAAATAGTTAGAAAAAATAACAAGTTACAAAAAAATATTTTTTGATTCAAAGAGAAATCAAATTGTCAAACTTTTCAGTTTCTAATTCAGAAAAGTATCTTGAATATATTGAGAATCACATTTGTTGTTGATTTTCTAAAAGTTCATTTTGTAGAATAATTAGGGTATTTAAAAAAATATTCTGAAAGTCAGAAAAACAATGTTCGAATTTCAGTTTTAATTCGCAATTTCAAAATTATATTTGTAATTCACGTTTGGAATGAATTCTTGGTTTTTTTGAAATTTTTAAGATTTTCATAAAATGAGTTTGAATATTCAAACTATCCTTGCTTTCGAAGATGAATTTTTCTATGAAAAGATAATGAATCGATTTTGTTGGAAAAATGTTTACTTTTTGTAAATAAAATTTTTAATATATTCAGAAGTACTATAAAAAAATAATTTTTTTTATAGTATTTCGAAATTTTTGTTTTTTTGATTTGTACAATACTAACTGATAATATTCTTTTTATATTATAATAATTATTCTTATCATTCTACAGTATATGGATATATTAATTATTATTATTTAATAGATTTAACATACCGGGTATATTATGTTACCATGAATATTTATATTTATTTATTAGTATGTTTGAATTATGAATTTTCAAATATTATTTATTGACATTCTTGATACGATTATTATTTATTTAATTGTTATTATGATTCTACATTAATTTTCCTCATCTCATTTTTAACAAGTATGAAATTTCGCATTTTGAAATTATAAGGTTATTCTTCGTAAAATAAAGGTTTGAATTAATATTTGTTGCTACAATGAAAACCTTACGATTCTGATTTCTAGAATTCAGATTCATAATTTTTTCAATTGGTTACATTTTTGGATACCACAAACTGGCAATTTCACAATAGTTTTCAAAATAATTTGGAAATTGATGAACAAGGCATTTAAAGTAATTTATTTAAAATGACATATAAATAACTTATATTTTTTAATAACATTACCAATGTAGAGCACCTCCATTAAAAACAACCAAATCAAACCTTACATTTTTTTTTTCGAATTCCCAGGGCTACAAACCACCCCTCCCCCTGCCCCGTTTTTACCCAACAAAACTGGATTACTTCCAAATACCGTCATTTCCTTCATTCGAAAACGATCGTATCGCGATCAACCTCCATTTCCCCTTTTTTGTCGAAAAAGTACTCGAAAAAGTAGAGCGATGTTGACGTTAGTAAAAATTGTTTCACGCGGTATCCTCGTTGATCAGCAAGAACTGGATACCATGGTGTATTTTATTGATTGAAAAAGCGTCCGCACGTCAATGTGCTTGACTCGCGTCGTTTTTTAATTGGGACACACTCGATTACGAGATCCCAAAACTGATATTCTGTTTTTCGAGGAACAGCGTATAGCTGATATTGACTGATAGCCCAAATTACCGGCCGTTTCACTATTATTCGATTGTCTCTCGCCAAACAGTGACAGAGTTACTCCTGCATGCAAGATACGCATCAATCCCCGCTGAAATCCTGTCCCATCAAAGGATTTCCATATTGCTATTTTGGAAATTTACCCGTTCTAAAATTCAATAACGTTTTTTGCAAACTCTTTTATCGAAATTAAAACACAACTCACTCTGAATGCAAAAACTACGTTGAAAAGTCGAATTGAAATTTCATCTTCAAATTCAACTTCTTTCACAGTCAGTATATGCGATTTGCAGGTAAAAATTCTGAACAACATCGATTCATTATCCTTAACTTCTTTTTGAGTCTTTTTTTGTAAAATTTCACTTTCGTAAGGCAGAAAGCTTTTGGATGTATTTTGACCTTTGACCCAGCCTCCCCCCTCCCCTCCCCTCCCCCGCGCCTTAGCCACTCTCCATAAATTCCCTATCAATCATTTCAGCTGCGGAAAAGTTTTCCCGAGCTTACAACTTGACGTTGACGAAGCATGGGAAAATTGTTTTCAATCAGGGGGCCTTAAACATTATTTGTAAATATGCACTTTTGAAAATGGATGCAAGTGATTTACGGAATATATGACATTAGAGCATCGAGCGATGATCGATAACTTGTCAAAGTTATTATGTTGGCGTTCCGATAGCTAATAACCTATAACAAACTTTACGCCCGCAGCGCGCATTTACGAAATGTCAGCTCGTAGTTAACTTGGTAGACAATTACATTATTGGATACTTACTGCAGCTTGAATTTCCTCGTTATATCGTTGAAATTCGCCCTCTAATGGTTCGGAGTCGCGACATGATCGAGCATTGCCTTAGCCGGCAGTTTTTGGCTTGGTGTCGTCGGGGCGAAAGTTCTTTGTGCATTGAGCGTTTTGGGGGCGGTGTGGATTTGTGTGTAGATGAATGAATGGGGATTTTTAGGTTTGATGATGGTTTGTGAGTTGGTTTTGTTGAGCAGAAAAGTGATATCTCGATTTGTGGGTGTTTCGTGCACAACAAAAATTGTTAGAGAATTTGTTGGAAATGAGACATAGTAATGAAAGAATATCAGAAATGTGCGTTTTATGAATGGATTATTGAGATTTTATGTAATTTGAGAGTGTAAAAAATGTGGGTAATTTTAGATGATTTTTTATGATTGAAAAATTTTGGGATTTTGAAAACGTGGAAAATGTTACGTTTTTGACAACTTGGAAACTTTTAGAAATGTTGGAGATGATGGAATTCTGGGAAATTTGAATACTTACAGTTTTTGCGTTTCTAAAGTTTGAAATTTCATACCAGAAAATCTTGAGAATTTTTTACAACTTAGAGGATTTAAACTTTTTTTGAAATTATAAAACTTTACAAAATCCTAACATAATTTTGAATTTTCGGAAACTTGACTTATGAAAAAGGTCAAGTTAAGAATTTCAAAATTGTGCATTTTTTTATGAATAACACCTGGCAGCATATATTATGAATTTTATTTTTGATCTTCATTGATTTTTAAGATTTAATGAAATTTGGAAATGTAAAAAATGTGGGTAATTTTGAATGATTTTCTATGTTTAAAAACATGGAAAATATTACATGTTTTAGGCAACTTGAAAACTTGTAAAAATTATGGATAAAATGGAATTTAAGGAAATTCGAAAACTTATTGTTTTTAAATATCTAAAGTTTTGAGATATAATTAAGAAAATGTTCAGAATTTTTGACAACTTCGTAGATTTTGAAAAATTTAGAAATTACGAGACTTGTTCAAAATTCTTGTAAGGTTTTTCGTTTTTTTAAACTTAAATTAATTATGAAACAATACAAAATTAGAATTTTTTTAATATTCTCAAGAAGTTTGAAAAATTTTCGCCGATTCCAAATTTATAAACTTTCCAGATATTTTCAATTTTCAATTGAAAGTACATTTCATATGTCAGCAATTTTAAACGATTTAGAAAATAATTATATTGATTAATATCTGAAAATTTTGTATTTTTTTAAATTTCTGTAACTTTCAAATTCAAATTTTTCTCAATCTAAAACTTTTCATCGATTTATTATTTTCTTCAATTATTGAAAATTTATTAATTTACAATGTTCATCTTGAAAATTTTGGATTTCAATTTAAATTTAAAATTCAGAATAGAAACTTTGATATTTCTTAAAATTATTAAATTTTTGAAAAACAAAAAAACTTTCGAAATTTTTAGATATGGAAAACTCTAAATTTAATCTTATGAATGAGGAATTTTTTAAGAATTTTAATTTTTTTTAATCTAAAATTAATTATCGACTGTTAATTTTGCTTGAAAATTTTAAAAAATGAATATCAAAATTGAAATTTCGAAAATCGTGTAAATTATGGAATTTGAAGTAACTTACAAACTCCAAGAACGAAAATGTTGATATTTTTTGATAGCATCTTCAAGAATTTTGAAAATTATGATACTTTGAAAATCCTCATATAGTGTTTACTTTTCCAAAACATTAATTTCGAAAAATGGTTGATTTCGTTAAAATTCCAACATTATCAAAATTTTTATTTATTCAATAATCATTTGTCTTTTTGGCTATTTTCAGTTAAGCGAAATAGCGAAATTTTTGTTTTAATTAAAATATTTTCAATTGACTATTATAAGTTAGGAGAGTTATTTTCATAAAATTTTTTAAAAACATTGAATTTAGTAGAAATATAGTAATATTTCGCACATAGATTATCACTCTTTTCATTTTGGGAGAATTGATATTCATTATAAAAAATAAAAAATGTTTGCACTGCTTATTTATGTTCCATAAATCGAAATTCAGTTTTAAACTATTTTTTCTATTTTTCCCTAAGTTATTGCTGTTAGAATTTTCATTATGTCACAAGTTTACCATTTCCATAATTCAATAAATGAAATGGACCATTAAATATACGTAATACAATTTCAACTATTTCATTTCATAGAATTAATTACTTTTATTAGCAAACGCTTGTAAATTTATAAAAATATTCATTCTAAACTATCTACCTCTAGCTCATTTTTTGCTAGGCTTTTTTTTATCAAGATTTCTTCGACATTGAATTTAGCAAAAAAATATAAAAATTTTGGTCCTTATGGACAATCGTTCTTTTCATTCTAAAGTAGGTCATATTCCAAAACAAAATACAGGAACAATTTTTATATTACTTTTTTACGTTTCATAATAATTAATTTCGTAATCGGGAGCTAGAGCCAATTTTGGCGGAGCCGTACGTTTTTGCCCGAGCCGGAGGCGAGGGTCAAAATAGGTAAGGCCAAAATTGACGATAGCTCACGATTGCGAACGTAATTTTTAATTTTTCATTCATTCACGAAATTAATTTTTCATCACAATAGCCTCAAAGTCACGTCCAAATGTCAGTTTTGAGGTTAAAGTGATGAAAAAACTTTTTAAACACGTAACACACCAAATGACAATTCCCAAACCGCCTACTACACAAAAAACTTTGTCGACCTCGTATTGTGATGTTTCAATTAATACTATGGTGGGGAACGACAAGACGACAGCGCAAACATTTCGAGTTTCGAGAAAAGCACCGAAACCTATTTGCGAGCGGATCGCAAACACGATCATACGAATGTTTGCTCGATCTTGATTGCATATTGAATGATCCGCTGCCAAATGTACGTATCTATGTATATACTCTTGCATGCTATATGCACCTGAGGAGAGAAGACGCCCGGCGGCTTACGAACGACGAATGGCTTTCGATATTTTTTGCATAAAAACCACCAGACCTCAACTTTCGATGCTTCTTTCATGAATGTGGATGAGAATGGGAGCCAGAGTACCAGCAAAAATATTCTTTTATTGAAATTTACTTCCGAAGATCATTTTATTTGAATTTTCGACCTTTGGAAATAAATGAAAAGGTGTTTAAACAGTTGTTGAGAAATAATGCCACAAAATTGGAGAACACGATTTGATAATGAAAATAATGTAAAATCCAAAAAACGCATTTCAAAAAAGTCAAAATCAATGTTTTTCAACATTTTCCCCTGCAAAATTCAAACACTGACTGTATAAAAATTGTAATTCAAGATGAAATGTCGACTTGGAATTTTTCTCGTTGGTTGGAAGAAGACAACGATGCTAATAAAATTACCAACCCGAGCACTTTGATTTTAAAGTCTCGCCAAAGAAAGAAAGCGTCGCTCTCCCTTTTTCGTTCTGTTTCGATGCCAGCATTACCAACGCGGATAAACGATAAGAAGCTTCCCCGTCCACGTATTTTTCTTTCCAACCCCTCGCGATGACGCGCTCCCAAGAGTAATTAACGCCACGTTTTGTGAAACTTTGATCCTCTCGCGCTTCTCTTATTACAAAATTCATTACAGGAAATGATAATATCCTTGTAAAAACATCCATCGGGATCTTTTTCTCCACTGTAGCCATGTTTTTCCAGGACGAATGGATTCTCCAGGGTGATACGTTACAAAAAAAGTCTACGTTGTGAAAAAAAAAAAAAAAAAAAATACTCGGAAGTCGTGATAATGTAAGTTAATACAAAAGTTAGAAAACAAACGAAATTTTCCAAACGATTTCAGAATGTCCAAAATAAATCCTGATATTTCACGGGATCAATACACTCAATAATATTTCTACATATTGACTACGTAATTCCATTACGCTTGTACATGGAAAATGATAAAAAACACGAGCGTAACGAAACTGTTTCCAGTGCTTTGCATTTGTTCTGACAGTTTGCAATATAATCCGAAATCCAATACCAGCAGTGATACCATTTAACGGAAAATTTTCCACGGTGAAACTTTTACATTCTGATTTCTACTTTTATAAAATGGAAAAATAAAAAGTAAATTATTTTGTGGAAAAACTCGATTTTATGAAGTATTTTCGAGTAAGTTTTATAATTTTTTCGGTTACGAACAGCAAAACTTGACGTGTGTTATTGCACTATCGAGGAAGAAGCAGTATTAGCGTGCAAGAAGCTCCGATCGATTGAAAGATTTTCTTCCGGCATGGTGGCGATATCTCTGCTTTTCCAAGTTTATTGTTTTCTTTTGCGTCGTGCCCTCTGCAAGAGACTTAAAAATAATCCATGGGTATTGCAAAAATGGAAAAACTGCTCATTTCAGATCTAAGCTACTCGCTAAAGATTGTATAGATATGTTTTTTGTGTTCTAAATTAAAAATAAGTTGGTTTTGAAAAAATATTCTTGTCATAACAGAAAAGGAAAATGGTAAAGTTCTGTAAGTACTGGAAAAAAAAAACGAAAAACACTAGAAGTCTGTATCTGAAATCGTTAACGGACAATTTCCTGTCAAAAATTGATGGTAGTAAAATATTGAAGATCGTCAACGGAAAAATTTGTCAAGAAATAAACGAACAATAAAATTTTAAGAACATCACAGAATGACGATTTTTATCAGACGAATTCTTTTAAAAATTCACGAACAACAAAAACTGACAATCATCAACATCCGAATGACTGTCAAAAAATAAAGG
The DNA here is from genome assembly GCA_030522825.1 of Platygaster orseoliae. NCBI lineage: Eukaryota > Metazoa > Arthropoda > Insecta > Hymenoptera > Platygastridae > Platygaster > Platygaster orseoliae. The sequence goes on along the minus strand of JAPYZL010197962.1, from coordinate 5,287 downwards.
TCGTAAAATATTTAAGATCGCCAATATACGGATTCCTGTCAATAAATTGCCAACTTATAAAATTTTATCATTGTCAAAAAAAAAAATGACCTTCAAAAGACGAATTCGGTAGCAAATTGACGTTTCTTTTCCATAAACCTCGTAAAACTCTAGAAAACAGTAAAACAATTGGATTGGGTAATGTAATGTCCAAAAGATTGTGTCCAAACCACAATGTCCGATAAATTATATGACGTCCAAAAAATATTATAAAACTTAATTCTACCAATTTTGGGAAGTCATGTTTATTATTAACATGTTTGAGATATGTTACTCAATAATATACTTACCATAGTATAAGCAAGAATTAAAAAAAAACCTGTAAAATGCAAAACTCTACAAAAATTTTTCAATTTAAGTAAAAAAAAATGAAAACAAGGAAAAAAACTTAAAAAATCTAGTTCTTGGAAATTGTCGTCATTTTCAACTATTTACGAAATTTGTAAGAATTTTCGGAAACTCGAAATTTTATTTGAATTTTTACAATTATGTCACATCTTTGTGCAAAAATCAATTTTTGATTTCAAAAAAATTGATTATGATATGAATATGAAATACTCAAAAACTCTCTGAAAAAATCAATCAATTATTTAATTCTAGTTTAACCGAACCATTAAAATTTTCAACAAATAAAAAAACATTTTTTGATATTTCAAAGTGTAGTATATTACACGGTTTCTATAATTTTTCGGAAGTGAAAAATTTTTTACGATATGCAAAATTAAATAATATTATCTCAAATTCAACAAACTATTCGAATTTGATAGAATTCACAATAATCTGTAGAATTGTCCCAATGCTTTTCCATTTTCTTTATATTTTAACAACAATAATTGAAAAAAATTCATTGAAATTTATGTCACTCATAAAAATTTTTCGTAATTTTTCTATATTTCAATTTTTTTGAGTTTCTTTATAAGAAAAATCCATACACTTTATGAAAATTTGATAATGAACACAATATACAAAATTCATATTGTCTACTCATGAAATTATCGAATATTTAGAAAATCTCCAGTTTTTTTCAGTTTGCCAAAATTTTGAAATCTGAAACATCATAAAAAACATTCAAAGTTTGGAGTTAGACTAATATCATAAGAAAATTTAGACAATATATTAGATGGGTGTAAAAATCTTTGGTCATTACGGGTAAATTATAGTTTAACCGAATGATTCAAATTTTCAACAAAGACCTAACATTTCTCAAAATGAAATAATGGTCTAGATTATTTTTCAAATTTAAAAAATTGTAGACTGTATCCGTATGATGAAACATTTTCGGATATTTAAAAATGTAGTATATTACACGATCTCTGTAATTTTTCACAATTCAAAATTTTTTTCAGATCTCAAAAGTTCATTAACATTATCTAAATTCAATAAATTATTCAAACTTTATAGAATTTACAACAATCTGGAGAATCATCCTAATGCTCTTTCATTTTCTTGATATTACAATAATAATAATCGAAAAAAATTTATTTTAAATTTCTGTAATCTATAATAATTTTTTTCAATTATTCAATACTTACGAGTCTTTAAAATTTTCCGATAAAGTTAAAAAAAACCATTCTCTTTTCCAAAAAATATAATAATTATCAATCAATTATTCAATTCTAGTTTAACCGAACCATTAAAATTTTTTAACAAATAGTTAACATTTCTCAAAGTTACATTATGGTTTTGTATATTTTTAAAATTTTAAAATTTTGGACTGTATATATATAATAAAACATTCATAGCTATTTCAAAATGTCCTGTATTACACGGTTTCTGTAATTTTTCGGAATTAAAAAATTTTTCACGGATGTACAAAGTTTTAAAACATTATCTAAAATTTAAAAACTATCCCAAGTTTAAAAAATACACATTAATCTGGAGAATAGTTCCAACGCTTTTTCATTTTCTTCATATTTTAATAATAATAATCGAAAAAAATTCAATAAAATTACTGTGACTTTTAATAATTTGTTGTAATTTTTCAATACTTTCATGTTTTCGAAAATCTCTCATAAAAAAAAAACCATTATCTTTTGCAAAAAATTTATCTAATAGTTATCACAATATACAAAATTGATATTGTCTTCTCTTGAATTATAGATTAGTTCGAAAATTTTCAGTATTTTCATTTTTTCAAAATTTTTAAATTTCAAACACAATAAAAACCATTCAAAGTTTGAAGTTAGACTAAAATCACAAGAAAACTTGCACATCAAATTAGATGGACATAAAAATCTTTGGTCATCACAGTTCGCACATTGTAGTCTCCTACCAAATGATTCAAGAACACAACCAAACCTTCTCTAACTCTTCCAAAATCTCCACACTAGCTTCAACAATGAATCCACAAAGATATCCAAGCTTCATACATTCACGCAAAAAAAGTAACTCGTAATATATACGCGTCACTTCCTTCCCTGTAACTTACGATCATTCATTTTCGCGCTTTAGGCAAGCCGAAAGAGGGTGGTGCAGCTTCAAAACACAAGCAAGCACCGCCAGTCGAGTAAACGGAGCGTGACCATCCGGTCGGGCTTATCGTTCCACTTCCGACACCTAATCGATCTGAACCTCCATCCAGCCGCGGAACACTGCCATGTCCCTTGAATTTACAGTGAATCTCTGAATTTACCTCGCTGATGCCTCTTCCGCATACGTGCTTTTGTGTAAAGACACGCAATGAATGTTGAGCTCAGCCATCGCATCAGATAATCTTTCCCTAAATGTTTCTCCTTATTCATTTGCTTCTTCATTGAAGCACTCTTTTAGAAATTCATGTTATTCTATCAGGTTAACTTCTTTTGTTACTTAATTCAATTTTTGTTCATATTTATCATGTAACCTTCTTTGGTTTTTCCATAAATGTTTTTCCTTACGCATTTCCTTTTTAATTCAAGTACTCTTTTAAGCACTTCTCCATCAAATTCATGTTATTCTTCTACCTCAATTTTTATAAAACCATGCATCGTCGACTTGGCGTACATAATGAAATTCTTCAGAATCATTTTCCCATAAAGTCACTTGAGACTCTGAAAATAAAAATTCTTATTTCCACAATCTAGCTATTCGATATCGCTCATCACACTGAAAACTAATACATCGATTTTTTCCAGCAAAAGTAATAATCAGTTACAACTTTTATTCTCAAGTTCCCAACATCCCGAGCAGCGAAATTACTCTTTTATTAAATTAACCGTGTTCTGAGCTTCGAAATTGATTTATGGGAAAACTTTGATTTTGAAGTTGTGATTAATTCGATCACTCGGAGGTTCCAGTAAAAGGACAGACAGAAGTTTTGCAAGGAGATAGTATTTTTCCGTCGGGAAACTGGATAAAAACGAGCCGAAAGTAATTGCTCGGTTAGTACAAAGTTAACTAACTTTACCGAGACTTTAATTAAATATTTATTAAATGTCTATTTAGATCGCTTATAGCGATTCAAGGCGAGAAAAATGTCGCATTTCCAGTCAGTGCATAAACTAATGGCACATAGAGAAAAATTGTATGACTGATACTTAGGCTGCAATAACCAATTATTTGGTTATCATACCTAAAGTTTTGGTTTTAAGAAAAGTGAGAAAAGTATTTGGTTATTTTGCGTTGTTTCGTATGCGAGACAATCGCAGAGGAAGAAATTGATGCAGCAATTAATAATGCTCGTTCAGCATGGGTAACACGACGCGACGAACCGTCCGGGATCATATCCCTGACACGCTTGATAGGCACATTCCGCGCAGCTGCTCGCGTTATCACGAAATTATGTGCGCGGGTGAAACGTGTCCACAAGGAAGCATACACTTACGTGTAGCTTCATGGATCAGCCTCGGTAAAGACGATATTTGGGGGAAGCTTCGCTATCTCTGACGAGGACGATTTATGGTTGAAAGAGTTCGGTCCTGAAATGTAATTAATCTTTTATGAGCGCGCCATCAGCGGAAAATGCTTCATGACATCCGAGATTCCACTACTTTCTGGGGTAAGAAAATTGATTATTGGTTATGAGTTTAAAAAAGTGGGTGAAAAGTTTGGAAAATGGAGGGTTTGGGGTGAGAAATTATTGGTTACAGCAACCATTGATTTAGTAAAATATGAGCCTACGAAAGTTCTGGGTAAAACAACCAAAACCTAAGGAATGATAACCAAATTATTGGTTATTGCAACTTATGGATCAGTTATGAAAATTAGGCATTATTTGTTATAAAAGAAGCTTTAGTTGTCATAACCATCGTTTTGGCTGTACTACCCAAAACTTTGCTGGGTCCATATTTCACTTAATCAGTGGTTGCTGTAACCAAACCATTTCTCTCTGTGTAGGTTTCATAGTTTCCGTGAAATTCATAGTTTTCATATTTTATTCTGAGTTCTCAAAAAAAAGCATTATGAAACGGATAATGATAATTTTTACATATTTCATGAATTTTTCATTTTAATTCCAGAATAAATATGAATTATGAAAATCCTTCTTAATTTTCATATTTTTTGTAATTTTTATAGTTCACATGGATTCCGTATTTTTCAAAATAGCCGTAGTTTGTATGAATCTCTTCGTTTTCATTATATTTATAATTTTCATTATTTTTTAACTCTAAAAACAAATGGTTCTAAAAGAAATAATTGAGGGTCTCCGTGCAAGAACCGCCGGAACGCGCGGCCAGTAGGCAGAGGTGGGGGAGTCGACGCGCGAAGAACGATCAAAAGAGAGAGCGGATTAACCTGAAACGCAACAATAAACTCGCCGTTTTTCAGTAAATAATGATTGAATTCAGTTTCTTTTTGCGTAGAAATGTTCTCCAGGCTTTAGCGCTTCTGACGAATATACATAATTTGAGGTTTTGATTATCTTTTGCCCCAGAATGAACGATGCACGAGTTTTATGTTCGAAAATTGATTTTTCACTAATGAATTGGTCCAAACGACCAATGTTGTTTACCAACATTGATCATTGAACATTTAATTAAAAAACATTGGTCGTTTGGACCAATTCATTAGTGAAAAATCAATTTTCGAACATAAAACTCGTGCATCGTTCATTCTGGGGCAAAAGATAATCGAAACCTCAAATTATGTATATTCGTTAGAAGCGCTAAGGCCTGGAGAACATTTCTACGCAAAAAGAAACTGGATTCAATCATTATTTACTGGAAAACGGCGAGTTTATTGTTGCGTTTCAGGTTAATCCGCTCTCTCTTTTGATCGTTCTTCGCGCGTCGACTCCCCCACCTCTGCCTACTGGCCGCGCGCTCCGGCG
>JAPYZL010197956.1:0-10751 GCA_030522825.1 Platygaster orseoliae | reverse complement strand
TAAAAACAAGCTTATGGAATAAGCTTTCTGTCACAGTAAACGGTTTAGACCTACGTCAATTTTAAGTACCGAAAATGGTTATGGCCGTCATTACCCCACTTTCCTCTATATACAGTGTTGTAATATTCAAAATATTTGTATTGTAGTCTTTGTGAAGAAATTAAGAAATTATGATCATGTTAGGTGATTTCCCATATCTTGTATTCCATAACTTCTTTTAATGTATTTATTTCTCAGTTTTTTTTATTTTTATTACCATGCAGTAAATTGGATAGTAAATTTTTATCTACGAACTTATGAATGAAAAACACTAAATTCAAATGATGAGGAAAAAATTATTATTTTTGAAACGAATATATAGGAATACAGTCAATTGAATATTGTGTTACAAAATAAGAAAAATTTTCAAAATTCCTGTATCTAAAATATCTGAACCCCAAATTTTTCTGATCTTGAAATTTGAAAATTCTCAACAAGTGCATACATATCGTTATATTATTAAATGTGTGTCTTTATTACTTTGATTTTGTAGAAAATTCAAATAAAAAATCGTCAGAAACTAATATTATCATTAAAGATTTGAAACGATTGGTTTTCAATTAGTCAATAGTATGAAGGTGAATTTTTCATTAAAATATTAGTTCAATGTTAAAATAAATATTTATAATAAATAGAAGTTACTGCAATATTCTTTATTTTTCAGTTACTTCAAAATTTTATTGATAATCCCAACAATTTTTTTATTTTTAATTTATTATTTTTAGTTAGTTTAATCTATACCCATAACTTCTTTTTATGTATTTCTTTCTGTTTTTTGGATTTCTTTTACCATGCAATAAATTGAATAAAAAATATTTATCTACGAATTTATGAATGAGATACATTATATGTAAATCACGAGAAAACAAGTCACTATTATTTTAACGAATTTACAAGAATACAGTCAATTGAATATTGTGTTACAAAGTACGAAAAATTTTCAAAATTCCTGTATCTGAAATATCAGAATACCAAATTTTTTTTATCTTGAAATTAAAAATTTTATTATAATTACACAACTATTTTTATATTATCTAATTATTTTCTTTTTCTATTTAACTTCGTAGAAAATGCAAAGAAAAAAATAGTTAGAAAAAAATGTTAACATTGAATATCAGAAAACGATTCATTTTCAATTAGTCGATAGTATGAAGGTGAATTTTTCATTGAAATAATAATTCAATATTAAAATAAATTTTAATAATAAAATGAAGATACTGTAATACTGTTTATTTTTTCATTTAATTTAAAATTTATTCGATAATTCTAACAATTTCACAAAATTATAATTTATTATTGTCAAATAGTTGAATAATCTAAACCCATAACTTCATTTCACGTATTTATTTTTTAGTTTTTTTCATTTCTTTTACCATGCAGTAAATTGGATGAAAAACTTTTATCTAGAAATTTATGAATGATAAACACTAAATGCAAATGAAGAGACAACAAATAATCATTTTTTAAACAAATCTAAAAAAATACAGTCAATTGAATATTGCTTAATAAAATACATAAAATTTTCAAAATTTCCTGTATCCAAAATATCAGAATCCCAAATTTTTTTGATCTTGAAATTTTAAATTTCTTATTAATTGCGTAACTATTGCTATATTATTTAATTATTGTTTTTTTTTCAATTTTGTAGAAAATTAAAATAAAAAATCGCGAGAAAAAATTATTAACATTGAAGATTAGAAACGATCGATTGTTAATTAGTCGATAAATCTAAGGTGAATTTTTCCTTAAAATTTCAATTCAATAATAACATCAATTTTATTAAAAAAAAAGAAGCTACTGCAATATTCTAAATTTTTAATCTATTTCAAAGCGTATTATCAACCGATTTTCAATTTCAAATCTTCTTACTGAAGACAAATGAAGATAAAAAAAACTGAGAACAATTTAAACTTCAACTTCATTTCACTTGTAAAACAAGAAAAAACACTAAACAATCATATATTTCTAAATCAAAATAAAGTTAAAAATACATTCCATAAAGTCAAAATGAATACGAGCTTTCGACTTGGGAAAACTTTCCGATCGATAAATCAAAAAATTCAAAAAATGTTGGTCCGGAAAATTCTACCGTAATTGCTGTAAATTACTGTAAAAACTAATGATTTGCGGGCAAGCCAACGATCTTTCGCCACGCTACGTTCTCCTCTTTAGACACTTTCTTCTGGACGGTGCTCGAAGAGAGATGGCAAAGAGGCAAGAAAAGAACGAGACGCCTCTTTTCCACTTGTTCGTCTTCTTTCGCGGCTACGCCGCCGGCGGAATTCTATACATAGTTGGCCCTGAGTGCGCAAAAATCACCCTACAAAAATCTGGATCAAGGGGCCATTCACCAACGCGCCCGTCACGGTACCAGCCGAGTCGCCGCCTGTGTCACCTACGTGTAGACGAATGGGCAGACATCGAGGAATTTACGATTAAATTATCTTTTTCCCCTATTTTCTTCCACATACTTGTATTATTACAAAAATCTGCTGAATTATTATTTATTATTATAAAAAATTCTAAATTATTTAAACTATTATAAATAATATGATAATATATAGTAATATTTTATTTGTATGAGTTAAATTACCCGAACGGTGGTAGGGCGAACGTCGGGGGGGTTTGGGAGGCGGAGTCCCCCGACGGCGTCCAGGGGCAGAGCCCCGTACGCAGGGGATTGGGAGGCGTAGCCCCCCCCCCCCCCGTATATGGCGAAATTTAGATCATAGAAAAGAAATAAACATATAATAAGAAGTAGTAATATAGTAAAATTATCATTTCATTGTATATAATAAAAAATTTTTATTTTAATTATAATTTTCTATAATTACATATTCAGATTATATATATTCATCTGAACTTACTCTGAAATTTGAACTCAAATTCAAATTACAAAGTTAATTAATTCATTATTCTAGAAAAAGCAAGTTAAGAAAAATGAGCGTATTTGTCACGAAGGTGACAAAAACGTAACAAACGAGATACGGCATCGTATGTGGTCCGCGCGTGCGAGAGTCCCGGAGCAGTTTTCGGGCCAGCTCGGCGCTTTGCCTAACGAAGCGCGAAATAAACGATTTTCGACCACCCCGAGTGAGCGCGGCATCGGCAAATACGCGACGTCCTGTTTTCACTTATCCGGATTATGTGCGCGCCGCGTAAATTGGACACCCGTCAAGTACCATCGCGTACACGTATGGGGCATACCACGCAATATCGTCTGGCATCTGCGGGACGTGTCTCGGATTTCGCCCTGATTCACGCTATTGTTGCTCTGAGAAAGAAAGCTGGTAATTTGGACAATAAGTATAGGAAAAATTAGTATATTTTAGGAAAATGTACAATATTGTTTTTACCATGCAGTATAGTAAAACGTCATATATCGCAATTAGAAGTTGATATATTATATAGTAAAAAATACTTAAGACGTTGTTTTTTGTTTTGTAGTAAATAACAGTTTTGAATAAAAATCAACAAGTTTTCAAAACTTTGCGAAATTGAAGGTTCCGAAAAAAATTTATTTCTATGAATATCATGGTAAATTTTGAAGTTTATTTCAAACTTTCAATTTTTTAATTTTAATTTTTATTTAATTCATCGATTTCATTATTTTTTTAAATTTTATTATTAAATTAAATTTAATTTAATTTTATGTAATTTTACGTAATTTTATTAAATTTAATTTTAGTAGATTTTATGTAATTTTATTAATTTTATTTTATTTGATTTTATGTAATTTCATTTAAATTTATGTAATTTTGGGATTTTATTTTATTGAATTTATTAAATATTATTTAATTTCATTTAATTTTATTATTTTTTAATTTAATTTAATTTGATTTTATTATTATTGAATTCGATTATTATTGAATATAATTATTTTTATTTTATCATTATTTAATTTTAATATACATATATGTATTTTATTTAATTTTGAATTTTTGAATTTTTTTCAATTTTGAGCTCTAGACAATTCAATAAAAATAAACAAATCTTCAAAACTCTAAAAAATTGTAAGTTACGAAAAAAATTTAATTCAATAAATATACCATGGAAAATTTTGAAGGTTGTCAATAATATAACAATTTTCTATAAATTTGTAGAATCTTGAATAATGTCGATAAATTTCGTAAATTGTGGAAATTTTTCGAAATTCCCTAAAACTAAAAAAATTATATTGAGAGGTCTTTGAAATTTCAAAAAATCAAAAAATGTTTGAAAAAGTTTGAAAAATTATTGGGTGTTAATAGTTATTACCCGTTCCTAATTACAATTTTCAACTTCAAGTGGTCATTTTGAAATATAGTCAAAAAATGTTTTTCTCTACAAAAATCGTCGATAACTATAAAGGTTTCGATAAAAATTAAATTGTCTTTCAAAACTTCTAAAAATTAAATTACATTAATATCATAAAAAATTTTGGAAGTTGTCAATATTATTTCGATTTCCTATAAATTTGTAGAATCTTGAAAAATGTCGATGAATTTCGTAAATTGTGAAAATTTTTTAAAATTTCGTAAAACCGCAAAAAACGTGTTGAGGTCTTTGAATTTTCGAAAAATCAACAAAGTTTTTCTTTACAAAAATCTTCACTAACTTTAGAGATTTTAATAAAAATTAATAAGTCTTCAAAATTTTGAAAAATTGAAGGTTCCAAATAAAATTTAATTTACTTATCAACATCAAGATTTGAAAAATCATTGCGATAAAAAAAAATTTAACAGTCAACTGTTTAAAAAAATCCAATTTTCATAGAAAATATCCATTTTTTGAAAACGAATCATTGAGTTGTTGAGATAAAAATCCGTATTTCCAAATTTTTTTAGACAACCAACTTTTTTATGTTTTAATTATTTAATCAAATTTGAAATATTTAATATATTTCAATGATGTTTGAAGTTATAATAAATATTATATATTTATTAATAACTGAACAAATATCATGGAAAATTTTGAAAGTTGTCAATATTATTACCATTTTCTATAAATTTATAGAATCTTGAAAAATGTCGATGAATTTTGATGAATTGTGGAAGTTCTTAAATATTCCATTTAACTACAAAAACTGTATTGACGTTTCGAGATAATGTTGCACTACTACAATTTATTAACAAAATAAATTTTATTATTGAATTATTATTTTAATGAAAAATTCACCTTAACCTTCAATGTTAATTATTGTTTCAGGCGATTTTTTTATTTAAATATCCTACAAAATTAAAGTATAAAACACAACAATTAAATAATATAACAATAGTTATGCAATTAATGAAAAATTCAAAATTTCAAGATGAGAAAAATTTGGGATTCTGATATTTTAGATACAGGAATTAAAAAAATTTTGCATATTTTGTAACACAATATTTAATTGAGTGTATTCCTATAAATTCCTTTTAAAAAATTATGATTCATTCTCTTATCATTTGAATACAATGTTTCTTATTCATAAATTTGTTGATGAAAATTTTTTAAATTTACTGCATTGTAAAAGAAATTCAAAAAACAGAAATGAATACTTAAAAATAAGTTACGGCTATAGATTCAAAAAATAAAAAATTATAAATTATAAATTACTAAAATTGTGAAAAAAAGTCGAAATCAGTGGTTTTCAACATTTCCACCTGCAAATTGCAAACACTGACTATGAAAAAAATTAAAATCCTCACACTCGGATTGATTTACATAAATTTTGAGTTTTCTCATAGCTTATGGTTTTTCTAGTTTTGAATTTATTGGGGAAAACATAAAAAACGCATTTGATTTATTGGAAGTACACGAGATTCGATAGAAACACGCCACAAATCGTGCCAATTTGAAATATCGCCGCGACACTTGATATACCCGAGTCCTTTATTTCATATGCAGAGAACGATTCCCCTATTTGTTTGGGCTACGCGCTGTTTTTAGACGACTTGTTTACATTTCCAGGAGCGTTTTCCCTACCTTCCCACGCATTCGACAGGTTCCAAAGTTTGCTAATAGAATACTTTTCGTAGAAGATTATAAATTTATCCGTGTAATTGATGATTATTGCCTGGAAAGATCAATTTTTTTCTTTTTTTTTTTTGAAACTTTTTTCAAAGTGTTTGATGTTTTAGAAAAGGAAATCAACGTTTAGAAAGACTATGTAAAAATAGAAGTTATAAGTTATAAGAATCCGTTGAGTTGGGAAAAAATTGAATTCCATTACATTCAATACGGACTCTGGACTTCAAAAAAATTGGAAAATCTTCAATTCACCTTTTTATGTCCCGAGACATGAAAAATGAGCCTTTTACGGAACAACGCTATTGTAAATAATTTTTAGAAACGGTGTTCACCCGAACGGTGGTAGCGCGAACGTGAGGGGGTTTGGGAGGCGTAGTCCCTTCGACGGCGTCCAGGGGCAGAGCCCCGGAGCAGGGGGATTGGGAGGCGTAGCCCCCCGTATATGGCGAAATTTAGATCACAAAAAAGAAATAAAATAGAATAAGAAGTAATAAACTAAGAAATGACCGACGAGTGATCCCAGGGACGTCTATACCCGATTCGGTGCCCGCTGCTTAAGAACGTAATCTTATCGGACGTTTTTCCGCGGGAAACCCGACACGATAACGGGCCAACTTGGGTTACACAACCCGAAATCCCATATCCCCGACAACCGCGACATAATTCGACACGACGCTTTTAATTAAAATCTCGATACCGGGCGAACGCGCGGACCACCCTGCTTCCACGTAACACATGATATCCGGTGATCGTTTATGTACGTCAGCGATGTCGTAGGTAAACCGAGGAACGGGCGACGCGCAAAAAAAATAAGGACAAAAAAATTTTACAAAAAAATCAGGACCCCAGAGACGAGAAAAAAAGTCGTGGCGCCCTTCTCCCCGAGCCCTTGAAGGGGGAGGAGAGGGGTTGAAGAAGACCAGGTGAACGAGACCTGAGAAAAGATTTTCTTTTATTTTTTGTTTTGCGAGGCGCCAGGGGACCCCGGTATTAGCGCCGTCGGCGTGCTCGGGTTTCACGAGGTTCGAGGTGCGAAGAGATCGGGTGTCGGAGAGTTGAGATTTCAGGGGGAAAATAGGGAAATTTGTGGTGGAAAATTTCGAGAATGCAATGGTGAAGAAAATTGTGTGTCTTTTTTATATATGTGGATAAGAAGCTTTTATAGATTGGGTAGAAAATAAGATATGTAGAAAAGTTCAAATTGACATCCGGGACATGTGCCCCCCCCCCCCAAATCTCGAATTCTAACGCGGATTTTTACTTTTTGTTCAACTACGATAAATTTGTAAAGTTTGAGAAAATTTAATAAACATTTATTGTCAAATATTTTACGCGTAAAATCTTTTCTTTTTACGTTTTTTTTATAAAATAGTGAGATTTTGTCATTTATGTAATAAAAATAACCAAAAAAAAAACAATACCAAACAAAAGTATTACTAAATAGTGAGACATACAAAAAGAGAATGTCTAATGGTTAAAATATGATGGACGTGTATATCAAATTGTATGATGTTTCTATCAGAAATTATATTTCAACGACAAAATACCATTTTTATTCTACTTCGATACTGAATATTTTATTCGGCATATTTCCGATCCCTCGTACATAACTATCAAAATTGAATTTTTCTTTCAGATTTAGATAATAACTCTTCTAAAAATAGTTCTAATTTTCTAAAGGTATGCTGAAAAAATTTAAAAACCGATGTCCCCCCCCCAAAAAAAAAAAAATTTACCGCTAGATCCGCCACTGAGTATAGAATCTACAGTTTTTAAGAATTTTTACCGGAAAATGATTTAGATATTGAAAACATTAATAATATTTTGACAGTTTTTTTAAAATTCATATAAATGTACATGGAAATTTTTTCTCCGTGTTTTCCCAAGTCGAAATTTCATCTTGAATTTCAACTTCTTTCACAGTTAGTATTTGCAATTTCCAGGTGAAAATGTTAAAAACCATTGATTTCGACATTTTTTGACTTCAAAGTTTCTAACTGATGTGAAATGTGTTTTTTGTGTTTCATCTTAATTTCATCTTCAATTTTTTTATATATTTAATGTACGCGTTAATAAATTTTGTATCTTTATTTCAAAAAGTGTTTAAATTCAACTACGCTTACGACTATTCGCAAGTTTACCAAATTATAATTTATTATTTTCAAACAGTTAAATCTATAACGAAAACTTATATTAATGTTTTTTTTCTATTTTGATTTTGATTTATATTATTTTATTATTATATGATTATATTTTTATTATTATTATTATTATTATTATTATTATTATTATTATTGTATTATTATTATATTATTGTATTATATTATATAATAATTATTTTTTTATATTATTCTATATTCTATATTATTACATATTATATGTTATTATTATTATATAATAATATATGATATTATTTTCTATTTATGTTTCAAAATTCCTATATCTAAATCATCAAAATCCCAAATTATTCTTATCTAGAAATTTTAAATGTTTTAATAATTGCATAACCATTGTCAAATTATTTAATTATTGTCTTTTTTATTTCGATTTTGTAAATAATTCAAATAAAAAAATCACCAGAAAAAAATATCAATATTGTAGATTAGAAACGATTAATTTTCAATTAGTCAATACTTCCTAGGTGAATTATTATTTAAAATAATAATTCAATAATAAAATAAATTTTCATAATAAAAAATCCCTATTAAGGTTATTATTATTCGACTTTTATTTATATGTATTTTTGCATTTATTGACAATATTTTTTTCAATATAAATTTTTATTTTTATCACAATCACATTAAAAAAAAAATTTTTTTTTTATTTATTTAAATTAGACATAAACCTACACACATAATCGCAATTTCAGTTTTTTTTTATAAATAATAACTTAAAAATTCAGTTCCCAAACTTTTTTTTTATTTTAATTTTACAACAATATAAAATGGCATTTTTAAAATTATTTTCGCTTTTCTAGATTGAGAATAGAATTCATTTCATGATTATTTTTAAAACTATATATTTTTTTTTTTTTTCATTATAACTATGGTTAATTTATATTGAAAACTTTAACGTTCGTTATAAGTTATGTTATAATAATTGTCTTTGAAATAATAATTCAATAATAAAATAAATTTTCATAATAAAAAGAAGTTACTGTAATTTTCTTTATTTTTTCATATATTTCAAAATATTATCGATAATCCCAACAGTTCTATTGATTTATAATTTATTATTATTCAATTACTTGAACCCATACACATAACTCTTATGTATTCATTTCTCAGTTTTTTTCATTTCTTTTACAACGCAGTTAATTGTATAAAAAATTTTCTTCTACAAATTTATGAATGAGAAACACAGAATTTAAATAATAATATAATTTCAAAAGTAAATAATAGATAAAAATAATAAATAGAATAGTTGAATTTCTCAAATCGACCACCAAAAATGAAAAGTCGCCATAATTTAATGATTTTATATTCAATCGCTAGATGTTTCGGTCAAAAACAACTCCAAAAAATTTTATGTCGATATCTGCATTCTTGCAAAAGTTATTAACAATGAACCTTTTAGGCATAATTTGATACAAATTAACGCTATTTACGAACTACTAAATGAAATTTAATGCGACTTTAGCAGAAATGAAGTTGAAACTCTAAGGTTTTTTAATAAATTAGCTTTATATATATTATTATTTTAATTATTATTATGTATAAATTATATATTATTATATTTATAAATTATAAGAAACTTAAAACAAAAATTCTTCACTATCCCAAATAGTTCTCATATATTCTTAGTTTATTATTTCTTGTACTATATTTATTTTTTTTTATCTCAATTTCGCCATATACGGGGGGCTTCGCCTCCCAATCCCCTGCACCGGGGCTCTGCCCCTGGACACCTTCGAGGGACTCCGCCTCCCAAACCCCCCGAAGTTCACGCTACCACTATTCGGGTAAACACCATTTCTAAATTTTATTTACAATAGCGTTGTTCCGTAAAAGGCTCATTTCTCATAAATTCTCATATAAAAACTTTTCGAAATCCAGTTGAAATTTCGAAAAAATCAAAACAAAAACAAGGAAAATCATTATCGAGTGCTTAAAATTTTTCCACTTTCAGTACTTTTCATTATGAAATTTTTTTAATTTACAAACACGCGTTATCAGAAATTCCCAAAAAATAAAAAAACTAAATATACTCATAACTTGATTCTCAAAACTCAAAAATTCACATGTCCAACGCTTCACTCTACTCCGAAATAAATCATCTATAATTCAAGTTCTTGCACGTCCAACTTTTTTTCTCAAAGAGGGCTATCAGCGCTAACTCTTAGCGACGTTCTCGGGGCTTGTGCGGCCGCGCCAAAAACGCATTCAATTAAAGCGAGCGTCGCGTTCTCCCGTGTACCATTTCACGCTTCGTGATCGCTAAGATTCGCAGCCTCCCGCGACGAGCCATTGAAAACGTCGCATGCCGTTTCGCGATCGCCTCCGACTTTTTACGCGCTGTCTGACGGATCGACGAGAAAAAGTTTACCGACTTTCCCGCGAGGTATAGTATTTTCAGAATGCGGTCTGAGAATTTGGAATAGTTTCTGCACTGATATGAGCGAGAGGAAAAAATAGATATTTATGCTACAAGGGAGAAAAAGGATGATTCCAACGAGTGCAATTGCGCACTCGCTTCGCTCGTGCCCAAACTTTGCACTCGTTGGA
>JAPYZL010197922.1:0-16045 GCA_030522825.1 Platygaster orseoliae | reverse complement strand
TTGTAATTTTTCTATCTCCGTTCCTTTTCTAGCGCTACAATCAAACATAAGTCTGTCCTTGTTTAGTAGTACTAAAGTACTACGAGTTACGAACACTGCCCATATGTTTGCCACGTTTTTTCGGTACCCGATGAGCGGTCCATGTACTATATGGTCTAAGTGATATCGGCACCTGGCACTACCGAGTTATGAACACTGTACCGTACTCAAGTTTATATATTATAGATATAGTTTACTGTAGGTTATTTAATGAAAATTTTTGTGTTAATTTATTATTTAAATGATATAATATAAAACGAAATATAATAAAAAAATATTAATAAGCTGTATATGTGATTTGTTCTTAAATAACGCAGGCATCATTTTGAAAGTTCAAGAACACATTGTCATGGCGGATACGTAGTTTCCGGTCTCGAGGCTGACATACCGTGAACTTCCGGAATCCATTCTTTCTGTTCTTCGCTGAATTTTTTTCGGATCTCCCAATCCAAAACAACCAATAATGACGTAAGTTTTTTAATTTTGGAAAATTATTTTTCTATTTTCATGTTCTTTATTTTTCTTTCCTCTACTCTATGTATTTCGCATTAATTTTTCTGCGTCATATATCTGTTTTTTAATAGTTATTTTCGAAGTTTCTAGGTTAGGTTTCATGACACGTGTTCTATTGACTTTTCACGCATATTTTTCACTCACTACATGATAAAGTGAAATAACATTCTTACATTTTAATTCGAAAATTTTTTTTGTGATAAAATTATGTATAGGAATTTGGTAATTTCGAAAAAATGATGCTCTGAATTTTTACCGTATTTCAAGTCCCTAAGTTCTAAAATTATTGTTTTCATGAACATATGTTCGACGTTTTAATTTTTTATTTATTAATCACTCAATTTTAATTGTACTATTGTTTAGTAGATATATATTGTATTGTATTTTTAAGTCTTTACATTCCATGCAGTGATATTCATCAACAGGTGAAAAATGTAACATTTCATTTAGAAAACCTGAAAATATTTAAAAAAATGAATAATCGATTCAAATAATTCGTGTTCCCCATATAATTAAATTAAAAAAATTTTAAATTAAGTGCAATTGTTGTATTGTAAATATTGTCACATTCAATTATGTATTTATGTACTTTTATATACTAGAAATATTTCATATATATAAAAAAAAGCTTTAAAATTTTTTTAGCTGATTAAATCTAATTATCCTGATTTTTTAAAATAATTTTTCATGTTGTATTGAAACTCGTTGAACATATTAAGTATTCGAATTTAGCAAGTAATGAACAAAAAAAATGGAAAAAAAAGTATTATTATTATTCAAAAATTATTTTAACCAATTATAAATATTCTTTGACTGCAGAAAATACTGTAATTTTTGGAAACAATTGTAACTAAATAAATTTTTTATATTATATCGAAAAAATTTTAATTATATTTTACATAACGATATAAATATATTGAATATCAAGTACAAAAATTTGATGTGTAGCGATGTGATTTAAAAAAAAAAGAACATATAATTAAAAAATTCTGAATAAAAATTAAATAACATTTTTTTCCACATTTTGATGAGTGTCTATATGAAAAAAGTTAGTGGACAACTTCATTCGACTATTCTTGTTCAGTTTTTACTAGATTTTATAAAAATGTATGCAAAGTAATAATATATCTATAAATTTAAAGAATTATAAGTATTATTGTTTTGCAATAATTTTCCTAACTAAGTTCAAGATATAGAATGTAATGAAACTGTCAAAAATTAAGAAAATTGTGAAGATAATAATCATTTTTTGAATAACATTCTTAATAATATAATTCATATTTATAAAAAAGTTGTGCAATTTTTTTAGCTGATTAATTCAAATTATTCTGATTTTTTATTGATGACTCAGTTTTATATAAATGTATTGAAACTTGTCGAACATATTCTTTCAAATCCAGCAAGTTTTAAAGAAAAATTTATTGAAAAACAAAGTATTTCTGTTATGTGATTGATGTCTGAACCAAGTTCAAAATATTATACATAGTGCAAAAAATATTACGTAATATTTGAAGAAAATAATAACATTTATTTTTTCTTATTTTGATGAGCGTCGTAAAAAAAAAGTTGGTGTACAACTCCGGCCAACTAATGTAAAAAAATATCCTAATAATACAAATATAAATAAATAAAATAATCAAATGTATTAAATAGTAAATGAAATAAATATAATATCAAAATCCTGACTAAAATTAATAAATAATTCAATCTTGTTTATTTTTTACTCAATTTCATAAAAATG
Organism: Platygaster orseoliae; assembly: GCA_030522825.1. Lineage (NCBI taxonomy): Eukaryota > Metazoa > Arthropoda > Insecta > Hymenoptera > Platygastridae > Platygaster > Platygaster orseoliae. The sequence continues at coordinate 13,752 of JAPYZL010197922.1, read as the reverse complement.
TATACGAAAATATTATTAATTTATAAATTTTATCAATTATAACTATTATTGTTTTGCAATAATTGTCCGAACCAAGTTCAAGATATAGATAGAGTATAATTAAGCTGTCAAAAATTGAAAAAATTGTAACCGTAAATTAATTTCTGAAATAACACTCTACAGTGCGCCCGCCTAGATAGTGAACATTATTTTTTTTAGGTCCAAGCTTTGACCTAAAAAAAAAAAGTGTTCACTATCCAGGCGGACGCACTGTATATAAAATATATCAATATACTTGGAAGTTGGGTTACATTCTCAATAATGATTGACATACAGACAAATATATGATAAAAAAATTAATAATACTTAAATTGAAAAATAACATAATCTTCCAAAAAGCACCCACAATAATTTTCATAATTTTGTGGGTCGTCAACGGAAGAAAATTAACTTCTTCACTAGGTGTGGACGTGGCATTAATTGACTTGTACCTCAATCCGTGTTGATACAAAATTATCTACATAAGCAAATTTCTTCCAATCATATTACTACAACAAAAAACGCTGAGAAATTAAAAAAAATTGTAAAATATTATAAATAAAGCCGCTAAAAGTAATTAAAACAATTTTCAAAATTTTCTTTCAGTTAAATTTACACAACTTTTAATTCTTTTTTTTTTAGGAGCAAGGTCTCGCGTGACACATTGTACGAATGTGTTGGAACATGCCTGGCGAAATCGGCGGAGAAAAAAAGGAACTTTTTGGAAACTGTCGAACTCCAAATTGGATTGAAGAACTATGACCCGCAAAAGGACAAGCGTTTCTCTGGCACCACCAAGTACGTTCTTACCTGACTGAGATTTTTTTCGGTTTTATTACCATATTTCCAAATTATTCTGATACCCGAAAAAATTGCTCGTTAAAGTCAGGAAGCCGAAAGCATTTTCGGCGGACCTTCACCCAGGGTCTTAAAATCAATTGGGGAGGTTTTTTACCGATAATTTTGATTAACAGGATGCTTCAATGCAATCCTGGTGGTGAGTTTTTAATGATAATTTTGTCATCAGCGATGCAATTTGAAATTCTGATTTTTTTTTACTCTTGAATTCAGCTTCTGAAATTAAATTTAACTTCTAAATATGTCAAACTAGAATGTTATGTTTTTTAATTTATATTGCAAACGTCATCTTTTTTTATTCACCAAAATTTTCAAAATTCCAATGATGTTAATTTTGCATGTATTACCTGATTATATCTGTGATGCACGTAATACTACTGAGGGTTTGTAAAATCCTATAAATATTTTTAGTATTTTCCAGAAAATATGCCAATACAATACTACTCAAATTTTAGATTGAAGCACATTCCCAGGCCTAAGATGCAAGTTTGTATTTTGGGAGATCAACAACATTGCGACGAGGCCAAGGCTAACAATGTCCCATTCATGGATGCTGAAGCCTTAAAAAAATTGAACAAGCAAAAGAAGCTTGTTAAGAAATTGGGTAAAATATTATATTTTAAAATAAAACCTAATTTTTTCATGTTACATTAATAAAAATTAAATGGTTTTAAAGTTGTATTAAGAGAATATAATTCTTAACATGGAAAATTTATATAAAAAAACAGCATTTTTCAAAGTTCAAAAATTTAAATTACAGACTTGGAAGGCATTCTTTTTTCGTCCTTCTTCCTCTCATTTACTCTCCATTCTATGCATCTCTCTCGCACTACAGTAGCTTCCGAGTCGTCTTAATCCAATGATGTTAATTTTGCATGTATTACCTGAATAAATCTGTGATGCACAAAACATTACTGGGGATTCCTAAAATAGAATATTATAACTATTTTCAATTTTTTAAAGAAAATACACAAATTAAAAAAAAAACCTATTAGTAGATCAAATTCTTTGAGTATAAATTTTAAATTGCAATAAAATATTATTGTTTAACATTTTAAATTATTTTCTAGCTAAGAAGTACGACGCTTTCTTGGCCAGCGAATCGCTTATTAAGCAGATTCCTCGTTTGTTGGGTCCGGGTTTGAACAAAGCCGGTAAATTCCCTGGTCTTTTGTCTCACCAAGAGTCAATGACTGCGAAAATTGATGAAGTCAAGGCTACCATCAAGTTCCAGATGAAGAAGGTATATATTCAAAAAAAGTTTTTATTCATTCAATTTTTAATCATTTTATGAGTTGCTAATAAATCATGTTTTTCTAGGTCTTGTGTCTTTCTGTCGCTGTTGGACACGTTGGAATGACCCCTGATGAACTCGTCCAGAACGTTCATCTTTCCATCAATTTCTTGGTTTCCCTTCTGAAGAAACATTGGCAAAACGTCCGTTCGCTTCACATCAAGTCTTCTATGGGACCACCTCAACGACTTTACTAGAAATTTACGCATTGTTGTGTAATTTTTATTGAATAAATGATTTTAATCGAGATACATGTCTTATCAATCTAAAATTAGGTACGAAAGTAAATTTTTTAAAAATAAATATTCAGCAATTAAAAAACATCAAACTATAAAAATATTCTCACAGGTCCAATTGTTCCAAAAACCATATGACAAACGTTGCACTCGCTTTTACTAGCTAACAATTTTTTCCTACAAACAATATGCTCACAAGGCAATTTATACAAAATTTTAATATCGCAACAATTGCAGTTAAAAACTATTTGTTGAGACTGAACCTCCTCCAATGTACGAAAATTCTTACAATCAGCAAGAGCTTTTTGAATTCTCAGATCTAATTCATTTTCTGAACTTGTACTTTCTTTACTCAAATTTTCAGTTTTTGTTTTTTTATCTACATTACTAACAATTTCTTTTTCTACTTTGCGTTTTGACCTTTGCATAAAAGAACATGGAATTTGGTGATTTTTGCGTAAACTGGCAGTGTTTGTGCTAATATTAGTTTTCAGAGTTTTTTGAGATTCGCTGAAGACGAATGATAAACCTGCCCTTGATCTATCGTTTTTCGAACCCAAAACTCTAGGCATTTTTTTTATTTCCTCGGCCCAACTATGCTCCAAAAGGAATTTGTCAATTCTTTCTTTCAGAGCGAATGAAATGACAGGTTTTTTAGTTTCGCTCAACATTATTCCAGTAAAAGGATCCGTAAGTCGACGACCTCTGGAAGCTTCAGTTTTTTCGTGCTTTTCCAGTGTTGTTTGATCGATGATTTTCCCACTTGGCAGAATGATGGGTTTTGTCATGATTTCACAAGTTATCGGATCTATGAAATCTTCGGGAACATCCATGGAATTAGACTCGATTCTTCTAGACAAAAAATCAAATTGTAAGCAAAATTTTTGATTACCTTAAATAACAAAATTTTACATACTTTTCTCCATCTGTGTTATCCACAACATTTACAATTTCCTTGTTTGTGTCATCGGGAACGAAATTAAATGAAGTATTGTTTTTCTTTGCCCAAAGTTTTTCAATTGTATTTTTCGTGCATTCTTTGCAGCTTGGAGACACTTTTCCCCAAATTTCGATTTTGCTCAGAGCAGGTACTGAGTTCTCAGTTTTGATGATGCTTATTCTGAGATTGTTCGTTCCGTTTACGTTGACAGTATTTTTTGGAATTTTCACGTATCTCTGGTGGAAGTTCGTAGGAGGCGAATTTGAGATATTGAGGTCTCTACGATGGAAGTAGATCCCAGTTTCTGATGGTTTGAGAAAAGCGGTGGAAATTTCTGTGTAATCAGAACCAGTTGCGTTTTTTATGGACATGCGAAATCCGGATGATTTTTGGGATCCAACGCTAGGCCAGCTAGAACAAATTTTTTTCAACGTTCTTTAAAAATGACCTTATGAAAATTGAAGATTGAGCTTGGGTTGTATATGTATACTGGAATTTTTCGTTATTTGAACAAACAAAGAATGAAACAATTTAAATTTCCAGGAATTTTTTTAAGGAATTCTCAGTAATTTTATTCACAAACAAGTGGAATTTATTTGAAAAAAAATTTATGATAAAATGATCATCATGAAAATCATATTATTACTTTGATGTTACTATATAATTGTTACAAAATTTTGAATAAATAAATTATATACAAACAAAAACTTACATGTTTAATACAATCATAAACATGATAATTAGCAATAATCAATGACAAAGAAATATTTATTACAATTACTATCTCACGTTTATATTATTATTATACTAAAATAACAGGAAGTAAAATTTTGAAAATTTAATTCAACTCAGTGAATAATAAAGAACAATTAGATAATTCAAAATAAGTAATAATACAAAAAATTAAATAAACAATGAAATTAATAATAGTCAGTTATAAAAATAGAAGAAATAGTATATTTTGTAACTAGGACCTAAGGCGTGGCCGGCGTGGCTTTTTGGGCGAGGGCCAATTTATCTGCCTCAACAGATAAATTGGTCCGAGAACAAAGCCACGCCTCAGGTCCGAGTTGCAAAGGATATTTTTTGCAAAATACGCACAAAAAGGTGCTTCTCGCACCTGAAAATCAACACGAAGAGGGGGGGGGGGGTGCAATTCCGACGCGGCGCACCGTGCCGTCTTTCGGAAACAAAACTACTCCTAGGTAATAAAAATCAAAAACACGCATTAAAACGCGACGTCCACATCGAAATGATCGAAAACAAATCGCCGGTCAGAAATGCACGTCCTTTATGTTTGTTTTCAGGTGCAAGAAGCACCTTTTTTGTACGTGTTTTGCAAAAATGTTAAAATGTATACATAATGTAATTTAGAGTAAATTAAAAAATGGTTTAATATAAGTTCTTCAAGTTCAACAAGATTCAGAATTCTTATAAATTCACTAACTTGAAAATAACAACAATATTGGTTTGAAAAGAATTTTTCATTAAAAATAATTAATAATAATACAAATAATTAATTAATAAAAATAAATTTTAAGAATTTATTTATTTGTATTTTTGAAAGTAATGTATATAAAATACATTGTTTGATGTAATTCCAAAAACTCTATTAAAAAAGCTCTCACTGATTGTAAGAATTTTAAGGGGGTATTCCGGTTTTTCCTCCGATAATCGTTCATTGTTTCAATATGAATTTTAATACATAAAAATAAAAACTGAAAAGATATGATTTTATTTTGCGTTTATTGCAGGATATAAACTTTACAAAAAACTTGGATTTCAAAAAAAAAGTTGAAAATTGTTGTTGTTATGAGGGCTTGAAGTTGACCTTTCAAAATCATTTTTGGTAAGATTTCTCGAAAACGGTTTTACAGAATTTAATGAGTGATACATCAAATTATTCCTTATGATTTAAGGAAAAAGATGAACCACGGTTATTAATATCCAATTATTCGTTAAAAAATGGCAGCTTATAACAAATTTTTTTTCTAATTTTTTCTCTTTTTTTTAGTTATTTTATAAAAAATTAAAGTTAATTGTTTCGTATCTAATTTGATATATCACTCATTAAATTCTGTAAGACCGTTTTCGAGAAATCTTGCCAAGAATGATTTTCAAAGGTCAACTTCAAGCCCTCATAACAACAATTTTCAACTTTTTTCTTGAAATCCAAGTTTTTTGTAAAGTTTATATCCTGCAGTAAACGCAAAATAAAAGCATATCAATTGAATATTTATTTTTATGTATTAAAATTCATATTGAAATAATGAACGATTATCGCGTGAAAAACCGGAATACCCCCTTAATACATTGAGGGAGATTTTATCTGTGATAATTACGATATTAAAATTCTTTATAAATTGCGTTGTGAGTATACTGTAGAAAAATATTGTTGGCTAGTAAAAACAAGTGCAACGTTTGTCATTTCGTTTTTGGAACAATTAGACCAGTGAACATTTTTTTAAAGTTCAATGATATTTTTTAATTGCTGAAGAATAAACTTAAAAAAAAAACTTATACTTGATGCAAAAATATTAACTTGTTCATATACTAAATTTGTAAAACATTGAATTAAAAAAATTGTAATTAAGTTTAAAAATTTGAGAAACGTTCTAAATGTTAATGATAAGTAGTAAATGAGTAATTAATTTATCATGAATATTTTTAATATTTGCATAAACATTTATTTATCTTTTTTAAATAAAAATGTTTTTTTATTATTTTTAGAATCTTTTTATTGCTAAATTTTGTTTTATAAATGCTGGAGTTAAACATATAAAAAAACTCTTGATGAATAAAAATTGAAATTTGAAAAATTTTTCAAAAATTTATCTTATATGAGAATTTGGCTGATTGGAATTTTACAAATAAATGTAAATTTATCATGGGTATTTATTATTTACATTAACATTTTTCCATCTTTTTTTAATCAAAACCTTTTTTGTAATTTTTTTTAGAATCTTTTTATTGCTAAATTATGTTTTTTTATAACTGATGCGAATAAATATTTTTTTTAAAACTTACTTGATGAAAAAAAAAATTTATTTGAAAAGTTTTTTAAATGTAAAAAAACATTTTAAAAGTTAATGATGAGTAACAAATGTATAAAAAAATTTATTTTACATGAGAATGTGGTTGATTTGAATTTTACAAATATATGAAAAATTATCATGTATATTTAATATTTACATTAACATTCGTTCAGGACCGGATTGACCAATAGGCAGAATAGGCAGTTGCCTGGGGCCCCCGATTTTTAGAGGCCCCCAAAAAAAGAAAAAATTTTTTCTTTGTGTGACAAATCTCCAAAAAATCTCTAAAAAAAAGGCCACCGATTTCCAAAAACTCTGGCACTCATATAAACCACCCCCAGAAAAAAGGGGCCCATATTGATAGTTGCTTGGGGCCCCGTTGAGGGTTAATCCGGCCCTGCCGGTGCTAGCTTAACAATTAAGCTGGCACAACTCACACCCGGAGGATTAGTCTAATTTAACGTTTTTCCAATGAATCAGAATTAATTACCATTTATTACCACCATTAACACGCTGTTCGAAAAAATGTACGCTACATTTTGCTTACCACCAAAACAAAAAAAATGTATCGCTTCAATATTGCGGAATTAGAATTGTGCGCCCAAAATAAGTTAGATTTTTCCTTGGAAAACTCTGAAATCAGTGAAAAAACGCGAAAATTGGCCATAAAATTGGCAATTTTTGAGATTTTTGGCTGATTTTTAGAACTCAAGCTTCTTAGCCCGGCAGGAGCTCAAGTTCCAAAACTGAAAATTGTGCGACCAAAAAAAGTTAGATTTTCCGTTGAAAAACTCTAAAATTGGTGAAAAAACGCGAAAATTGGCCACAAAATTTGCAATTTTTTTTTGCAATTAATTAATTGCAATTAATTACGATTTATTTCTAAGCTTTCTACCAAAACGAAAAAAATTAATCGCTCAAATATCGCGGAAAATAACAAGTGCGGTGCTAGCTTAACAATCAAGCTAGCACAGCTCATACACAGAGGAACAGTCTAATTTAATGTTTTTCCGATGAATCAGAATTAATTACCATTTATTACCACCATTTCTACCAAAACAAAAAATTCAATCTCCCAAATATTGCGAAAAATAACAAGTGCGGTGCTAGCTAAACAATTTAGCTAGCACAGCTCACACCAAGAGGAAGAGTCTAATTTAATGTTTTTCTGGTGGATCAGAATTAATTACTATTTATTACCACCATTTCCGCCGAAAAAAAAATTATTCTTTCAAAAATCTATGAATATCACAAGTGCGGGGGTAGCTTACCAATTAAGCTGGAACAGCTCACACCCAGAGGAACAGTCTAATTTAATGTTTTTCTGATGGATTAGAATTAAATACTATTTATTACCACCATTTCCGCCAAAAAAAATTATTCTCTCAAAAATCTATGAAAATCACAAGTGTTGGGCTAGCTTAACAATTAAGCTAGCACAGCTCGAACCCAGAGGAACAGTCTAATTTAATGTTTTTCTGATAGATTAGAATTATGTACTATTTATTATCACCATTTCTACTAAAAAAAAAAAAATTATTTTCTCAAAAATCTATGAAAATCACAAGTGTTGGGCTAGCTTAACAATTAAGCTAGCACAGCTCACACCCAGAGGAACAGTCTAATTTAATGTTTTTCTGATGGATCAGAATTAATTACTATTTATTACCACCATTTCCGCCGAAAAAAAAAATTATTCTTTCAAAAATCTACGAATATCACAAGTGCGGGGGTAGCTTAACAATTAAGCTAGCACAGGTCACACCCAGAGGGACAGTATAATTTTATGTTTTTCTGATGGATCGGAATTATTTACTATTTATTACCACCATTTCCACCAAAAAAAAATTGTTCTCTCAAAAATCTACAAAAATCACAAGTGTGGGGCTAGCTCAACAATGAAGCTAGCACAGCCCACATCCAGAGGAACAGTCTAATTTAATGTTTTTCTGATGGATCAGAATTAATTCTTTTTTGTAATTTTTTTTTAGAATCTTCTTATTACTAAATTATGTTTTGTAATTGCTGGCAAATAATAATTAAAAGAAAACTCACTTACTGAAAAAAAAACTATTTATTTCAAAAACATTTAAAAAGTATTTCAAAAATTATTGATAAGGAATAAATGTGTAAAAAATTGATCTTACATGAGAATGTAGCTGATTCTAATTCTACAAATACATGTGAAACTATCATGGATATATTACATTTACATAAATAGTTGTTTATCTTTTTTTAATCGAAATTGTTTTAGTTACTTTTTTAAAAAGCCTTTTATTGCTAAATTATGTTTTTTAATTGCTGGTAAATAAACTGTTTTTTTTACTTTTTTTCAATTAATTTTTAATTACATTTTTTCATGAATCACAATTATTTTAATGAACTGAATTTTTTATTATATATATAATATAATTATTTATTATATAAAAATTAATTATTTATTTAAATAATTTCGTTAATTATATTTAAATTATTATAAAGTAATTTTTTATTAATTACTTTTTTTAGATTAAATAAAATTAAAAAATTTCAAAAACAAAAAAAAACATAAAAAGTTATTAAAAAGTCATAAACGTTTGCAAAATTTATCTTACATGAGAATGTGGCTGATTTGAATTTTACAAATAAATGTAAAATCAAAATGGACCGGAGGTCTTATTGCAGAATAAGCCAAAAACCCATTGTTGTTTCCATTTACCAAATTTTCGACTTCGTGACCTTCCGTACTAACAGTGTTGCAATTTACTTGAGTCAACAAGCAAGGATCGCAGAAATTCATTGCCATTTCGAGATTTCCTTTAATTCCAACAAAAATATCAATAGAAAAATAGGTTTTATAGTTTTTCTACAATTTTAGGTATTTCTAAACATACTCATAATCTTGCTTTATTATGCAACTCACTCCGGAATATACAACGAATTTTTTTTATCTAATTACTTTATTTACATTATCATTTTGGGCATTGTAAACAAATTCTGACAGCTGATGGAAAAAAACAATATTGATTTCCAATTTCTGTGTACTGTTTCTGCTCGTTTCTGCTCAGTTTTACATGCATTTGTCTCTTTTCTTCAGCTTAGCTGTGCATGCGACAATTCCGAACAATCCGAACAATCTTCTTTCTCTTTCTAGCATCAAACGAACATGTATAAATATCTTCTTTGTCGCGTAGTGGAATTGGACGGAGAAAGTATTTTTGTCTCTGTTATTTCCCGGTCTCCTTTGATTGTGCAATAGAGACAAACCACCTTTTTCTAAATATTTGGGGAATTTCCGCTCGATTTGTATATATATATATATATATATATACAACACATATACGTTTGACAGTTCTTGAATCGTGGTAGAATGTAATCACTAGTAATCAAGCTTAAATGTCAAATCGAGGGAAAATTAATTTCATAATTTGTTGTGTCTAAAAAAATAATTGGACATTTCTTGAAAACAATGAAGTCGCATAAAACTATGATTTTGCCGTTATTTCCCGTCGAGATATGACTAAATAAAAGTTGAGAAAGAGAAAAACAATATTATAATACCGAGTTTTTCATCGTGATGTTATAATTATTATTTAAATACGTGAAAGAAAGTTGGTTTTTCAAATGATTCCTCTGTGTGTCATTTCGTTGTGAGTTCACTGCTGAAAAGAGTGGAAATCAAGCAAAATGGAACTTTTCCGTACAGATACGCATTACATATTCGCGAAAGAGAGATACAGCCTTTGGTGCGAGAAATTCACGGGACGATTGTCAGCAAAATGTGGTGAATAATCTTTATATTATGTTTTGACAACGCTGTAAAAGATAGTTATTAAGGTTTTCTTTAGTTTAGATAATTAAAGAAATTTTTGTTTACTTATATTTTTGCTTCTGCTGCTGTATGGTTTACAACAATTGTAGATGATTATTGACTTTTTTAAATGTATTTTAGATTTGAAATTGAATGTATCTGAAAAAATGAAAAATTTTTCAAAACTTTTGGTGATGTTGAAATATTCATAAGTGTTCAATTATTTCGAAATTCAAGTTTTGGAAAATTAAAAAAAAATTGCATGATGATTTCCAAAGAATCGCAATTTTCAAAATACTTTAAGATGTCAAAAATTCTCAACATTTTCGTTTCTGGAGTTTTCAAATTTTAGAAATACAAAGACTGAAGTTTTGAAATTTCTTAATTATTTCTAAAAATTCTAAACTTTCCCAAGTTTTTATTTTCATATTTTGAATTTAAATTAAAATTAAAAATTTGAAAAATCAAAATTAACACTTGATTATCAATTGTCAATAAAAAAATATTGAAAATTCATCGAAAATTCAAAATTCAAAAAATCAAATTTGGAAGTTTTCAAATCCAAAAATTTCAAGAATTTTCACAGTTTTCATTCAAGTTTTCAAAATTTTTATTAATGTTGAAATATTTATGAAATGCTCAATTTTTTCAAAATTCAAGTTTTGGAGAATTAAAAACTGTGTGACGATTTTCGAAGTATCATAATTTTCAAAATACTTTAAGATGTGAAAAATTCTCAACATTTTCGTTTCTGGAGTTTCATAATTTTAGAAATCCAAAGATTGAAGTTTTGACATTTCTGAAAATTTTATTATTTCTTAAAATTCTGAACTTTCCCAAGTTTTTATTTTGATATTTTGAAATAAAATTTGAATTAAAAATTTGAAAAATCAAAATCAACAGTTCATTATCAATTGACAATAAATAAAATTGAAAAATCATCAATAATTCAAAATTCGAAAAATCATAATTAGAAGTTTAAAAATCTCAAAACTTCATAATTTCAAGAATTTCCCAATTTTTGATTATGAATTTTAAATTTACATCGCAATTAAAAATGTAAAAAATTAAAGATGAAAACGAATTAATAATTAAGAATTGAAAAAAATACAAAAATTTACAGTTTTAAATTCAGAAAAATATGAATTCAAAAGTTTTATAAACAAAAATTTCATAATTTCAAGAATTTTCCAAGTTTTCATAATGAATTTTTAATTTACATCGCAATTAAAAATTGAAAAATTTTTCATTGAATATTGATCAATAATTGAAAATTGGGAAAAATAAAAAATTTTATCAACAATTTTCAATTAGAAAAATATAAATTTGAAAGTTTCAGAAATCCACAAATTTTCTTCCTTTTTAGAATTTTATAAATTTTATTTTTATTAGAAATCTCAAAATTTCAAAGCCGTCAAAAACTACTGACATATTCAATGTATTTCAGATTTAAAATCGAAAATATCTGTAAACTTTTTTTATTCATTTTAAATATTTGAATTTTTATTTTGATATATAGAATGAAAATTTGAATAAACAATTTGAAAAATCAAAATTAACACTGATTATAAATTCCCCCTCCCCCCCAAAAAAATTATAAAAAATTCAAAATTCAATAAATCAAATTTGGAAGTCTTAAAATCCAAAAATTTCATAGTTTAAAAAATTTTCCAAGATTTCATTCTGGATTTTAAATTTACATCGCAATTCCAAATTTTAAAAATTTAAAGTGAAAATGAATCAATAATTAAAAATTGGAGAAAATAAAAAATTTATTAAAAATTTTTAAATGAGAAAAAAATGAATTTAAAAGTTTCAGAAATCCACAGTTTTCCTTACTTTTTATATTTTGATGAATTTAATTTTTTTAGAAATCTAAAAATTTCAAAATACTCAAAAATTATTGATATGTTCAGTATACTTTAGATTGAAAATTAAAAATATCTTGAAACTTAAAAAATTTTTTAAACTTTTTGGGAATGTCAAAAATTTCAAAATTTTCTACTTTTTCATAATTCATGTTTTAAAAATTTGAAAACTTTATAATTATTTTGGAAAAGTTTTATAATTTCCAAAAATTTTTAAATCCTACAAGTTGAAAATATTTTTAACATTTTAGTGTATTGAATTCCTAAATTTTAGAAATGCAAAACTACAAGTTTCAAGATCTCTTATAATTCCATTATCTCCAACATTTCTAAAAATTTCCAAGTTGTAAAAAATTTGTAATAATTTTGATGTTTTCAAAATTGAAAAATTTTTCAAGTATACAAAATTGTCCAAAATTACCCACATTTTTTACATATTTTCAAATTTCGTAAAATCTTAGAAATAAATGAAGATTATAAATCAGATTCATGAGTAATGCGGCTAGGGGTAATTTATAAAATGCATATTTGTGAATGTCTGTCATTAATTAATTTTAATTAATAACGACGTATTAATTATTATTATAACTATTATAATTATACATATATCTATGTATAATATTAATTATATATCTATATATTATATACATCTATATAATTATCATAATTAATATAATAGCAATAATAACCAATTATTATGTCTAATTTCAAGCGAATCTTCTTTCTTTTTTTTTAAAATTATTTTTTCTTAATTTAAAGATTGGGAATGGTCTGCTTCCATCAACATAGAATGTTTGGGAGTTTTTCATGGTATCATCGGAAAAGTGGAGCAAGCTTCAGTTTTGGAACCGCGTTTGATGCTCATCAAAGATGTCGCAAAAGTTGGGGAATTGTATGGAGGGCACATTGTGTACAAGGTCAAATCCGTGGCTTTTTTGCACTTGGGATTAGACAACCAAGACACTGGATTGTTGCCATGCAAAAAGCACGATCACATGACGAGGAAAAAAAGCCAGCTCAGCTTGTCTGAGGGAGCGCAAAAACTTGGATTTGCCAAAACATGGGGTACCATAAAAAGCGCGACCAACACCATAAAAAATACTACTCAACAAGCTGCCGCTTTAGCAACTTCCCAAGTAGGATTTTTTTTCCAAAATATTCAATATTTTATTCACCCTTATCTTTTTTATAAGTAATTATAATTAAATAGTAATGATAAATAAAGTACTTTTCTTCCGGAATAATAATAAAACTGTAACAATTTCTAAAAAAAATCATTTTTCAAATACAAAAAATTTTGTTTCAAGGTGAAATCGACTGTGATGAAAAAAAGTCCTGGAAAAGAAAAAGAAAAATTCGAAAAACGACTTTTAGATGAACTGAATAAGATATTCACAGAAACGGATTCTTTTTTCTTCTGTCACACAAGAGATATTACAAATAGTTTGCAAAGTCTGACTTTGAAAGAAAAACAAAGAAGTGAAGAGGAAATGGATCAAGCACTTTGGAAAAGTGTTGATGATAGATTTTTTTGGAATAAGCATATGCTTCAGGATATAATTAATTTACAGGTAAAAAAACAGTCAGAATATACGAAGAACATTTTAGCCATTCTTTTACTTATTATTATTATTATTATTATTATTATTATTATTATTATTATTATTATTATTATTATTATTATTATTATTATTATTATTATTATTATTATTA
>JAPYZL010197881.1:0-14292 GCA_030522825.1 Platygaster orseoliae | reverse complement strand
CCTTCATTAAGTATTCACAGCGATTTGTGTTGATATTTGTGCGATTTTTTGTCGGTTTTTGAAAGTGGCCGTCATTACCCCACCATTTTTCTAAATGACGAAAACCAAATTTTTTAAAAAATTCTAATTTTTTTTAGTTTGAATCAAAATTTGTGAAATCTGCCGATATACTTTGTAAGCATTTCAGTTACACTTGTTATCTTAACTTTCGTTTGATCAAAAATGTCAATTTTTGGATGTGTTTTGATGCTAAATGAAAACTATGCCGTCATTATCCCACTTTCCCTTATATTCGAGATTATTTTCAAAATTTTGGACCTTATCTGTATGATAAAACATTTTTTGATTTTCATAAATGTAGTATTTTACACAATTTCTGTAATTCTTCGGAATCTAAAAATTTTTTACGATGTACAAAATTCATTAACATTATATGGAATTTAACAAGCGTCAGAATTCCTGAAGAAGCCAGAAAAAAATGACTATAGTTTTTTTCCATCAGAATGTTGAAAAAATAATAGTTCACTATCATCATAATGACCTGACAAAAGGAAAAAAAGAAAATTTTTTTTCAAACAAGTTATTGTCAAATGAAGTTTTCAGTAACTTTTTTAAGAAATTTATTTTCCACATAAACAAATGAACCGATTTAGATGAAATTTTGAAATCGACAAACAAATAAAACAAAGTTAATGAAACTGCTGGAAAATTAATCAAAAAAAGTTTTTTACATAATTTTTTTTACAAATTTTTTATAAACAAATGATTTTTTATAGTTTTCTACGCTTTTTAAAATTCTGAAAAAAATCACAATAATCAAACAGACGCTTAGGAATCCAAATCCGTTGAGAAAACTTCGGAGCCAAAAGTAATTAATGAGCTGTAGTAGGAAGAAAGTTGTAAATTATTTGAATTTCACAGAATTTAATATAATGTAAATATAATATATAATGATAATAATTTTATAGAATATAGAAAACCTAATTTTGTTGAGTGGTCCGTACAAATTCACGAACTAAAAAAAAATTTCATTTCACTATATGAACTTTGAGGGTTCAATAAAATCAATACTTTTTTTGTCATTTTTGAAAACCTTATAAAAACGACACTTGACGCAATCCTGATGATCCAGTAAACACAAAAAACACCTTGAAAGACATAATTAATTTGTCTAGTAAAGTTCAAGTTTTTTAAACCCATCCAAATACACATTGCCAATCCATTATCAGCATCAAAAAACAACATCATCACTTGAAGTGTGGGCCTAAGATTGCATAATCTCAAACACTCTTAACTTGGAGTTCGAGCAATTATTACTCGAGCAAGGGTACTCGAGTCGCACATCCTTATAATACAAGAGCGAAATTAATAAGCTCTGCAATATTTCTCGAAGGAGAACATATTTTCTGAAATAATTTTTTTTCCAGTAATAAAAGAAAATATTTTTTTTTACTCACATCCTCTGCTTTCAGCTTCTCTCGCGGGCACCAAAATGTCTCTCGAAAAAGACAGTTTATCGAGAAGATTGACCATGGTTGCGAGTCTGTTCCAAGTATCCCCTGGTGGCCTGAAACATGAGAAAAAATTCTTTATTTATTAAAAATCTTTGGAAAGAAAAAATATTGCAAAAAATGTATTTGGGAAAAGTGTACCCCAACCAATGTGAAACCATTTTTTCAACTCATCTGATTACACCGCTCGCCCTTCGACTCGCATTGCAACTCTAACATTCGTTAAAGCAAAACTTTTCAACACTAGTGAAGAAATATCCTAATTTCCAATATGCTTGACTTTTCTCAAGCGTAGAAAAGAATAAGCCCGTGCGTGTTAACAGTTCGTGCGACCTCTCTTTCTCATCAGATTCGTCGGGCAATGTTGAACATTGCAGCGGAAGAACACCGAAAACGGAGATACGAAATGTGCCTTATCGGAGCAACGGTTGCTCGACCGCGTTACTCGGGACACTCCCACTTGTCAGATTTTGTCTCTCGCGCTGCACAATATAAAAAAAAGCCAAAGATTTTTACGCCGTATTTGCATGAACCCATTAATTTCTCAAATACGGCATCAATATCGTTTTACGTGTCGACACTCAATTCGGAATCGTTGTACCAACTCGCAGATGTTTGATAAATTTCCTGTAAGCGTTGCAGTAGTAACGATGCATCTTCGACGGTTCACATAATAATCAAAAGGGGGACTTTCATTAATGGTGTGTCAATGATGATTTTGTAAGATGGCGGAAAAATGTAACGGTCGCGAGTTGGTGCGGAACGGTACACGTGACGGGGTGAATTAATTTTCATCAATGTGATCGGTATCGCGAAATGAAGCATCGACAAGCATGGGAATTTTCCGAAGGGAATATTAATGTGCGCTGTTGAAGAAAATCATGGTAAATCGTGATGAAGTGCACTGATTTTTTAAATATTTTTGAGGAAGTTTAGAGGAGATTGCGTAACGTTTGATATTATGAAAATGAAAAGAAACTTCAACGATTGTCAATTATTCTAAAATATTTGGAATAATCGTAGAATTTAAGAAAATGCTAATTGATATTGTATTTTGGGTTAATTATCATATTTCTTTGGGAAATGCGTTTGAATGTTTTTTCAAAAATATTTTAGTCAAATTATGAAAACGTGAAAATTAATCAAATGTGACGAAAATTTTAATGAGTTATGGAGCAAGTTTTTGAAATTCGGAAATTTTGAATAGTTAGTAGGGGAGACCGGGGCAAATACGCCCACGTTTTGGAAAATTCATTTTTCTACAAGACCGTTATGATTATTGAATAACAACTTCTGTCACACGCTAGTGTCTCTCTTAAGGAACAAAACTCCAATCATGATTTTCAAGAATCTTTACTAATTTTTCCGTTTTAACAAAAAGTTTGAAGTAGTGTTGAATCAATCATTTTGAAAAACCCCGGGGAAATACGCCCACCATCCGGGGTAAATACGCCCGCTTTGTTAATTAAAGAATTTTACATGAAAGTAATAGGAAACAACATATAGGAAATGAAGTGTATTGTTTGGATTAACGTGCAAAAATGATTTTCTAAGCACTATCAGAATATACACTAAAACAATTCTTGCAAGTGAAAATAAATTCCGAAGTTCGCACACACTTATCATGAACTGGTTCGTGACATTCGATACATCGCTTTTTTTTCCAAATATTCGCAACAAAGTTCATTTTCTTCTTCGGTATTCCATCCACCTCACAATCTCCTGCGTATTTATTTATTATAAATAATTAATATTGTTAATAAATGGACTGGGCGTATTTGCCCCGAGCGACAAATTTTTCTTTAAAAATTCATTAAAAATACAAAAAAATTTTCTGAGACAAAACTGCTTGGGCTTCTACTTTTTCTTACTTCAAAAAGCAGGAAAAACTTATCTGGCTGCAAAAGCAACGAGAAACGAAGACTGTGGATGTTTTTTCTCAAACTGCAAAACTTAGATGTTGAGACTCTGGAACGTCAAAACCATCTACTTTTTTTTATAACGTTCTAACCACAATGTCAATCACTATAATTTTTTTGTGGTTATGTCTACGAGTAAGGGCACATTTATAAAAAAAATTTTCTTGGATTTTGAATGAATGTATTTACAAAGAAACAGCAGGTGAGCGTATTTGCCCCTTGGGCGTATTTACCCCGGTCTCCCCTATTATGATTGATCAAAACAAAATTTTTATATTTTTAAGATTTTCGATGATTCTATCAAATTTGTAAACTTTGTATAATTTTGAAAAATGTTCATTAATTTTGCATTATGTATTTATCAACATGTCTTTAGGAAATGCATTCAAATGTGTTTCTCAGGCATTTTAATTTAAATTATAAAAACTTGAAAAGTTATTAAAGTGATGAAAATAATTGTTTAGGATACAATGATAGTTATTATAAAGTACATCCTAAAAGCAAACAAAAATTTTTTAAACTTATCAAATTTTGAATTTTACAAAAAAATTTCAAGAAAATGTTCATTTTTCATTAAAACATTAATTATATAAGGTTTATATTCTGTTAAGAGCATTGAAAATTTACTAAGATATATAAACAATTAAACTACACAGATTTTCGAAAACTTTACAGAATTCGAGACGTTTATGCAATTTCAGAAAATATTAATGGATTTAATAAATTATGATCAATAACACATTTCCTGAAAATATAGATACCTTTTTTCAAATTTTTGAGAAATCTGAAAGACTTGACAAAGTCTAAAAAATGACGAAGAGTCTAAATACGATATAGAAATTTTGATCAAATTCGAAAAATGTTTAAAAGCTCTTATTATAATTAAAATTAAAAAACCATGAGAAATTTAAACATTATCAGTTCGAAATTATGAAATTCTGAAAATTTAAAAGCCACAGTAATAAAAAAACAAGAAATATCACAACTAAACTATTAAAAATTAAAATTCTTATCGAAAATTTCTGAAACCTGAAAAAATTTTTAAATTCGTTTATTTTTCTTTAATTTCAAAATTCAAAACGTATAAAATAAGCCATCTAAAACTCGAATCGTCTCTAAAAAAACCTCACTAAATTCTAAAACTGTAGAATTTCGAAAAATCTCAAGAAAGTTTTTATATAATGTTCCTTATTATAATTATTTCTTCACAATATACCAGAGTTTGATTTGCATTTTAAATAACAATTTGAAAAACAACGAAAATATTTAAAAAACATCAAAAATTTTTTCTGGTTAGACAAATCCAAATTTAAAATTATATAATGTTCGAAATATTATAATTTTCATAAAGATTGAAAAACAATTAAACTTCACAGATTCTTAAAAACTCTACAAAATTCAAAACGTTTTTTCAATTTCAAAAAAATTCATGAATTGTTTGAATTGTGATCACTAACATATTTTCTCGAAATATGCATGACTATTTAAAAATTTCCAAAAATCCGAAAAACTTGACAAAAATTTAAAAATTACGAAGATGCGATATACACACTGTGAGAAATTTTTGTATAAATTTTAATAAACTTGTCTTGGGAGTTTTTTACATAAATTCATTTGAAAACCAATATACAAAGTTGATGAAGATTAATTTTAATTTTCTCTTGATTTTCAATTGACTAGTTCATTGGATTTTTTGTACAATTATAATATACAATATACAATATGCAATAAATAATATACAATATACAATATACAATTTACAAGTCTATTAATTTTGATACACTACTGACAAATTTTAATATGTGTTAATTGAAATTAATAGATAAGTTAATTAGTCTGAGTTTGACACACGTGTTTATTATTTTAAATGTAAATACCATACATGAATGTTAATAGAAATTAATGAAATTTTTAACAGTGCAAATACCGATACAATTTTCGAAATGTTGAATAACTTTCATTACATTAAAAAAAAAACATGAGAATTTCAAATATTATCAATTTACAATTCTAGATTTTCACAATTGAACAATCAAAACTCAAAATTACTATCCAACATTCCTCAATCCTGAAAAATCATAACAAACTCGTTTCTTTCTCTCCAATTCCCAAACGTATAAACTAAGCTATCTAAAACTCAAATCACCCCCCCCCCCAAAAAAAAAACCTCACCAACCCAACCATCACTTACTTTAATCACGAGCTATTACAAATAACTTCATTCGCCATGCGATCATTTTTCAACCTTATCCGCAAAAATCCCAATAGCATATATATTAAATATACCATCCCTAACGCTTTTAACACTCCCCCTTTCGATTGCTCGTTTTTCCACTTTGTTAACGACTATCATCATCATTCATAACTCGCTATCAATCCCCGCGAGAAAAAACCGAAAGCATGTAATCGAACGTATTTTTCTCGTGAACGCTTATCATTTTCATCCGCAAAATGTACCGTTTTGGGTCGCTCGGAAAAAGTTGGTACCGCTCGAAATGGAAATAACTTCACACCTACGAATGCCGAGATCGCGGGTCTGAATATTTCGACGGCGATTTTTTTTTCCGCGGAGGCTTAAAGGGTCGACCTTTCGAGATTGCATCGCCAGAGGTCGTTTGCTAATTACACACAGCAGCTTCGAAACGCAATGAAGCGCGAAGCGCGCGCGGTCCGTTCGATAGAGTTGCGTCCTTGCAAGGAAACGCACGGTTTGTGTTATTTGAATTCACTTGCCGGGAGAACATTCTCACCCAACTGAAAATTTATCTACAGTTTTCCTTTTGATGACTGAAAATTCAATTTGCATTAGAAACTTATTTCCAGTCTTTTTTTATACTTCGATAAACAGCTAGAAAAGTTATTTTTTCTGAAATTCCTGCGAAAGTGAGCCATTACACCAACGAAGGTGTTGGTGTAATGGTGTAAATACATGTAGTGGTTTGACAACTCTGTGTTTCTTAATAAATAACAATTAGTAAACGTAGCATATTATAAGTATTTACAAGATTAGGAAAAATCACGAAGATAAATTTAGGTGCAAATTGTCCATACGAAGTGCTACTAAATGGAACTACAAACAAACCCCTGGGCCGCAAATCATAACCAATATCAGTCCGTATAAATCTCTCTCTCAATTCTGAGCAGTTCATTTGGCCTATAATTATTCCATCTGGTACTCAAGCATCCGTATAATTCCTATGCGATCTTAAAGAGATTAGATTACATCTAATCGCTATTTCATTATAATCATGTGTCAATCTTGGGTTACACGACCCAGCTTTACAGCTGCATATGCCAAAAATGCTGTACACGTTCCAATCTTCTAATATGGATCTCGAAAAAAGGTGACCAAACAGATAAAGCGTACATAAGACTTGGTTTAACAAGGGAATTGTATAGCGTTACAATAGTGTCAATATTATGAAAGTCCCTACTTTGTCGAATGATAAAACCAAGCAGTCTTATGGATTTATTTACAATATAATCTATATGACAATCGAACATAAGTCTACTATCAAATATTGACAAAAAAAATCACAAAATCTATAAATGAAATATTCAATCGTAAAAATTACTCGGTTCATTTCATCAAACCTCAAGTATTTATCAAGTCAGATCTTGGGGTCAGCATTCTCGCGATGAGAACAGCCGTGAATCATAAATTTCGCACTGAGGTGCTCGTTAATCACGAAAATTTCGGGCCCCCGCGTGCGTCCGAGTGCTCTAGGGTGAATCCCATGTATGCTCAATCGAAGGAACCGGCGAAAGGCCTGTATAATCCGGCCGCCTCGGCTGCAGACAAGCGCGCGGAATGCAATAAAAAGTCGCGCCCCTACGCTTGACTTCTTCGCGATCCTCTTTTCTTACTCATTTTTTTATATCCCTCCCCTCCCCCCCTTTCCCCCTCATCCCTCAACACTGCAACAAAGAAGCCCTGTCAAAGGGAATCGCCTCGGTTTCGTGAACTAAACTGGTTTTTGCGAAAACCACCGGAGTTGACGGTAACGCGAAACATTTCTTTCATCCACCGAAACTGTGAGGGCTCACGCAATGTGAACCAGAAATGAATTTCTTAGATTCTGACATGCTCGCATCGGTTACTGCACGGAAAAAAAAGGATTTGCTATAGCTGCGAAAAGATTTGTTGTTACGACAGAACTTGAGGGAAGGAATTTTTTTGTTGCCAGAGAACAATAAATATTGAAAACAAGAGTAAAAGTCGAATAATTATAAATTGATATGATTAGGCAGGATGAGAAGTTTTTTTTATATTATCGTAATAAATAAACCACAAATTCATTGTTTCTCTAATAATTCACAAATTATTTCAATTTTAAAACAAAATTTGAAAAAGTTAATATCGTATAGATAAAATTTTCGTGTTTTTAAAATAGTCTCTGAATAAAATCTCAAAATTACGATTCATGGGAAAAATGTGAAACTAAATTTTTCTTTAAGTTTAATCATTCAAGCCTAAAAATTTGAACGAAAAAATTATATAGTTACTTTCAAATTGATCAATTATTCATCACTTAATCAAACTCTAAAAAATCTGGAAATAAAATCTTTCAATTATGGTTGATAGCGAAAAAAAGGGAAATCTAAAACTGTTAGATTAAAATAATTAGGCAAGATAAAATTTTTTTTACATTATCGTAATAAAAAAACCACAATTTCATTGTTTTTCTAAAAATTTACCAATTATTTCAATTTTCAAACAAACTTTGAAAAAGTTAATATCGTACTATTAAAATGTTCGTATTTTTTAAGTATTCTCTGAATAAAATCCCTAAATTGTGATTTATGGAAAAAAGTGAAAAACTAAAGATATCTTCGAGTTTAATGTTTCGAACCTAAAAATGAAAAATTTTTATAATTTTTATTTTTGTAAAATAACAATAAACAAAAAACTGTCATAATTACTTTCAAATTGATCAAGTATTATACGCACAATTAAACTCTAAAAAATCTGGAAATAAAATTTTCACATTATGATTGACATAAAAAAAAGGGAAATTCAAATATATTTAATTATTATAATTATGCAAAAAAAGAAAATTTTGTTTATATTATCGTAATAAACAAATCACAAATTCATTGTTTTTCTTCAAATTCACTAATTATTTTAATAAAAAAAAAAAATTTGAAAAAGTTATTATCATACTATTAAAATGTTCGTATTTTTTAAAAACACTCGGAATAAAATCCCAACATTACGATTCATGGAAAAAAATGAGAAAGTTAACTTTTCTTCGAGTTTAATAATTCAAGCCTAAAAATTTTGAGTTTCTGCAATTTATCATGTTTTTTGAAATCATAATGAAGGAAACACTTTCATAATTACTTTCAAATTAATCAATTACTCTACACTTAATCAAGCTCTGAAAAATTTGGAAATAAAATCTATGAATTATGATTGACCGTAAAAAAAAATCTGAAACTTTTGTATTAAAATAATTAGGCAAAAAAAAATTTTGTTAATTATCGTAATAAACAAACTACAATTTCATTGTTTTTCTAAAAATTCACCAATTACTTCAATTATAAAACAAATTTTGAAAAAATTAGTATCATACTATTGAAATGTTCATATTTTTGAAATATTTTCTAAATAAAATCCCAAAATAACGATTTATAGAAAAAAATGAAAAACTAAATTTTTCTTTGAGTTTAATAATTCAAGCCTAAAAATTTTGCGTTTCTGAATGTTTTCATGTTTTCTAAAATCATAATGAACGGAAAACTTTCATAGTTATTTTTGAACTGACCAATTATTTATCACTTAATCAAACTCTTAGAAATATGAAAATAAAATCTTCAAATTATGGTTGAAATCGAAAAAAAAGGAAAATCTAAAAATTTTAAATCATTACAATTATGCAGGAAAAGAAAATTTTTTTTAATATCCAAATAAACAAACCACGAATTCAACGCTATTCTTAAAATCCACTTACCATTTCCAAACTGAAACAAAATCTGAAGGAAGAAAAATCGTAATTTCAAAATTACAGTTTTCATAGCTCCCTTCACTATCGATCACAATGTTTTTAAATAAATCACATATTCATGAAGTTTTAAGAATTCAACAATTATTTCTATTTTGCAACAAAATTCGAAAAGTTATTATCGTTATGTTGAAACTTTCGATTTTTTTTTCTCTCAAAATAGTATCTGAAAAATATGACTGATGAAAAAAATTGGAAGCTACATGTATCCTCGAATTGAATAAATCAAGCTTGTAAAATGTTAATACTGATGATCAAGCAATAAAAAAAAAAAAATTAAAGTCAACCTTTTTTTTACAATCATAATACACTAAACACGTTTACTGTAACTTTAAAATTCTGTAAGTATTTTACACTGAATCAACCTCAAAAAAATTCGGAAAAAAAATTTCAAAATCATGATCGACATCGAAAAAAAAAGAAAATCAAAAAATTTCGAATTATCATAATTATGCAAAAAAAGAAAATTTTTTCATATCATCATAATAAACAAACAACAAGTTCATTGTTTTTCTGGAAATTTAACAACTATTTCAATTGACAAATTACGAAATTACAGTTCATGGGAAAAAATGAGAAAGTACATTATTTATCTTCGAGTTTGATAACTCAAACTTAAAAATTTTGAGTTTTTAAAAGTTTTCTAAAATAACAATGAACGAAAAACTTTTATAGTTTTTTTCAAATTGATCAATTATCATACACATAATCAAACTGCAAAAAATTTGGAAATAAAATTTTAAAATCATGATCAACATCGAAAAAACTGGAAAATCCAAAAATCTCGAATTATCATAATTATGTAATATGTAAAAAAAGAAAATTTGTTTACATCATCATAATAGATAAACAACAAATTATTCGTTTTTCTAAAAATTCACCAATTATTTAAATTTTAAAACAATTTGCTATGATACCAAAAACGAATTCTTCCGACTTAATTTGACAGAATCTTTTAAAAATAGTAATAATTGAAATAATATTATTATTAAATTAAATTAATTAGTATTAACTTTTATAATATATTTTATAATTATATATTATAATACACACACACACACACACAAACACACACACACACACACACATATATATATATATATATATATATATATATATATATATATATATTATTATGTATAATAATCTGTTATATAATGCATTATTATATTAAATATTATTGTTTATTATTGTTTATTTATTATTATTATTATTATTATTCAAGAATATAATTTTAAATATTATTCAATAATAATAAAACAATAATCTTATCATCATTTCCATAAATTTACTGTCTAAAAACGAAGCATTCAAAGAATGGAATTTCCTCTACATATCTGCTATTGGGACGTTTGGATCATCTCTCGCTATTTTTTTTGTTTTTTTGTTTTTTCTTATCGCTAGAAAAGGATCCGAGATTGCGCATATCCGCGAGCGCATGCGATGCAACTCGCCTCACGTGGTTTTAACGAGGAAAATTCTAATTAGCGGTTATAGAATCCACGACTGATTCTCGGCAAATGAATTCAAACTGGTTCTCCCGTACTCGCTATCGTCGCATTCCCCCGTATCATTTATCAAACTTTTCAACGTTCGCGCAGTGATTCGCGAAAAATTACCGAGCTTGGAGAATCGTGCGCTCCGGGACACGAATTGAGAATCGCAGGGGTGTCCAAATGACACTGATACTGGCGGAAATCGGTTTGTTTATACCGCGAACGCCGTAATTTCCTCTCATTCGCGATTTAACGATTGCTAAGAGATGTCGCGAAGAGTAATAAAAATTATTCAAGTGTGGTAATTGAGAATATGCAGCAAAATCTAGTACTTTTTATTAAAAAATAATGTAATAGAGGATCGAGATTAAATATAGTAAATTTTACTTTGTACAGTATTGTATTATTCGAAATATTCGTATTGTAGTCATTGGAATAATTATAGTATAGTAATACTCATAAAAAAATCCAGAAATTATGAGCAAGTAAAGTAATTTTCCGTATCTTGTATCTTGAGAACTGTTATTTAACAAAGTAAAAAATACAATATGTTTAGTATTTTTTATTATATATTAACTTTTAAGTGCGATATTTCACGTTTTACCATACTGCGTGTTAAAAAGAAATATATTTATGGCTAAATGTGCTATTTTATAATAATATTATAGATTTTTCTTGAATACAATTAAATGTTTAAAATATTTATAGTGCAAATTACTAGGTTTTTTCTCAGTATACATGTTTAAAAAAAATTTTTTTCGATAGGTTTTTAAATAAATAGAAATCGATTCAAGTTTCTTTCAATTTTTTTTAAGTATTAGTTTGAGCAATACATTGATTCTACTATCTAATGTTTTTTCTATATTATTCAATTTTTCTTGAGTTTAGTTTATGAATATGTATGTTTGATGGATGTTCATATTATTTGAAAAAATATTAACATTTTATTCCCTTTGCAACATTTAACAATTCAATAATTATTCAAATTTATTGAATAGAATTTGATTTAGGTCATAATTATTTTTATAACTGAAAAAAAACACATCATTTTTTATTACTTGTATATTTTATGTATATTTTTGATTTTCAAGTTTCTTGAATTCCAAAATTATTAATATATTCAAGTTTTATGACCCTATAAAATTCACGATTCCTGAATCCAAAAAAAACTTCCATGAGATTAGCTAAAAATTTGTAAATACTTTTTTTGATAATCTTATGTCAATTCTATCTAATATTTACCTTTAAATGATAATATATAGTAATAAATAATAATAGGTAATAATAAATTAATGAAAATGAATTAAAAGGTATAATAAATAATAACGATTGATGAATCATTACTTATTTATTATAAATTAATATTATGATTGAATGATAAACATAAATAAATGATAAATTTTTTTTTACATTAATAAATAAATAAGCTTCTATCTAAGCTTTACCCATAAATTTTGGCATCCTAAATAAATTTGAGTATTTTTATCATTTCAAAATGTATTATTTTTGAAGATTTCGAGAAATTTATGCATTATAAAAAAGTCACAAAATTTTCATGTTTCACAGAATCGTAAAATTTGGTAAAACCTAAATATTCAATGAAAGATAACAATTCAATGAATTTGTATATTTTTTAGAAAAAAAAAAAAAAAAAAAAAAAAAACAGGTTTTTCAATCACTTTTCAAAATGTCAAAAACAGTAATTCTTTATTGGTTATCTATAAATTTTGAAACTCGATAAAATTTTTATTTACATCTTTGAATATTTTTTTAAATCCTTACTTGAATTTTGAAGATTTACATTGTAACTTCTCATACGATTTTTCTAAGGATGAAAGATTAATTCGAAACCAATGAAATATTTTGAAGTTCACAATATACAAAAACTTTTAGGTTTTTTAATTCTATGGCATCCGTGATTTCAAAATCACAAAAATTACTATATTTTATTTTTTTAATTTCGAAAAATTTAAGCAATATACTAAAAAATTCCATCGACAAAGCAATAGTAAAATTATAACTGCACTATGAAAAAAACAAATTCTGCTTTAAATTTCGGAAAAATGACTATATTCTGGGAAAATCTACAATATTATTTGAATTTTTCATAAACTATAGTACATTTAGCCATGAATATATTTATTTTTACCACGCAGTATAGTAAAACGTCAAATATCGCAATTATAAGATGATTTATAGTAAAAAAAACTAAACTTACTGAATTTTTTATTTTAGTAAAATACTGTGTACAGTAAAATTTACTATATTTCATCTCGATTCTCCATTACTATATTTCTTAGTATAAACTATTAGATTTTTTTCTCAGTGTGTTTCAACACAATTTGACAGGACGATTTATTTTTACAGCAGTAGCTCATTTTTCTATTGCCTCAACAATTTTTTTTGCTATCATAGCAAAAAATAAAATAATGCAATCTTTTTAAACTTACGAAATAATAAATTTCAATTTTTTATTTGATAATAGAGCTACATAATGTAATTAATTTCAATAAATAATAAATTATTCAAGTAATCATTCATTTTTTAAATAGATAATTACTGATGCAATTAGTGAATTGAATTCTGTTTAATACAATTCAAGTGTTATTTAATGTAAATAATTAAAAAAATTAATAAATTATTCAAGTAATCATTCATTTTTTAAATAAATAAATACTGATGCAATTTCCATTGCATCACTATGCAGTAGAATTTTATGCATTAAGTTCATGTTCTGGCAACATAAAAATTTATTCTATCAAGTTATACTAAAACAACACATCTTTTTACTGCCACAACAATAGATATTTATGCTACAAGGGAGGAATGGAATGATTCTACGAGCGAGCATTTGGGAACGAGCGGAGCGAGTGCGCAAGCGCGCGAGTTGAATCACGTTTCTCCCATGTAACATACAATATTTTTTTCCATGTATGTGTAGGAGTGGCCGCTTACGATGAAACGCGTGACGCAGGCCTCTTTCCGAGAGAATTCTTCTTTGTTCCCTGCTATCCGGGATAAAAGTCTTTTATCCCGGATAGCAGGGAACAAAGAAGAATTCTTCCGCTGATTTTATGGCTACCGTAAAACGGGGTGACTTTGTGACAGTTTTTGAACTATTTCATGAATAACTGTCGAAATTTTCAACATAAATTCAAAAAAAAGTATTATTCTTTATTGCTTTGACCTTTCTTCATAAAATTAAAATGTTAAAAACCTGCTCAATTTGATTGGATCGGCTAGAATTAGGTTTCAGGTTGTTACAAAGTCACCCCGTTGATAGGGGTGACTTTGTGACAGCATTGGTTTTGGCTAAAAATGCATGGATACAAATGATTGGCATAAAGTTACTTCATCAATA
>JAPYZL010197877.1:0-14567 GCA_030522825.1 Platygaster orseoliae | reverse complement strand
TTTAGTACTACTAAACAAGGACAGACTTATGTTTGATTGTAGCGCTAGAAAAGGAACGGAGATAGAAAAACTACAAAAAGTTACGAACACTGCTCGGAGCACTCCGTGAGCAGTCAGTCGAAAACGCCATTTGTGTTTGCTTGTGTTGGCTGTGTTGGTCGTGATAACATTTTTTGTCGATAAAGTAGGTGGCAGCACCTTCTGACCGTTACAAGATGCGTCAAGTTCAAATCTATTCAAATACAACCGTGTAGTCAGAGCCCCCCCCCCAACTTGATAAAATTATTGATTTTTTCTATCCATTGATTTTCGTTTTTTAAATTTTACTGAAAATTTTGGATGTTGAATCAGAGTTTGAAATTTATTGCAAAAGTAAAATTTTAGCGTCAGGTTAAGCTCGCACTCTCACATTGAAAAAAATATTTTTTTTGTTATAAATTGATTTTAATATATGATGATTGTTGGTGAAAAAGTTTGTTTAATAAAAACTTGGGAGTTATTGCAGATCGAAAAATTCTTGGGCAATAAACACGTGCATTTTCAGATAAATTGATATAAATCTGAATTCCGCAATAAATAAAATAGGTCGATCTCGAAAAAAATGCTTGTTTTTCTAATAATAAATAGGAGGGTTAATTTTACATGAAATTTTACTTTCGCAATGGGTTATGAACTACAATAAAAGAAACGAAATTGTAAGTTCAACAAATTTGAAAAAATCGGATTACGGTTGATTTAAAAATAATTTATACATCTCAGTACTGTACAAGAACACTTAGATTAATGGATTTTAATGAACAAAAAATTCAACCAACAACTGATATAACAGATAGTTGTTCTAGATGTTCAATAAACTATCTAAATATTAAAAAAAAAATTATAAACAATACATTGCACTGAATTAGCTACATTGAATTGATATTCTTATGTGCCCATAATTCTAAACGTTTAAAAAATAAACGATAACAAAATATTGATTTTTAGATCCACCGAAGAGAAGAGTAAAAAATGGTCAGTATTTTTGAATAATATTCGTAACATTTTAAATAGTATTTATTACTTTAATTCCGAAAAGAGATTAGAAGTGTTTTTGTTAATTTTGTTTACTTTTAAACTTCAGGAATTTTGAGGGATATCCGAAATTTCATCCGTCTTAAATACTTTTTCTTTGTATAATTATGTGTTTGTAAATGACAATGTTTATTTCACCTGTATCAGACATTTTGCGAACATAATAACTTTGGAAGAAAAGGACGTTAGAAAAAAAAATTAGAAAACATTCTTTAGAAAAAGTGTGCCCTAATCGTGTTGTTTGGAAAAACATGATCTCAACAACCCTTTTGAAAACCACATCATTACACTGGAATTTCCTATCTTGGCTCGACTCCGGAAAAAATCCACGCTTCAGATCGCGGCTTCGCGATTTTCGGTAGGATCCGCGGATTATAATTCACGTCTCGCGCGCGTCGTTTACGAGCGCTGGCACACTTGCGGGGAATATTCATTCGGGACACACGTTCGCGTTTTTGTTTGCTCTGCTCCGCGACTTTTTTGCGGAAGAGCTCGGCATAAGAAAGATTTTTATCCCGGCCATTTTTGCATGGAAAATGTCGACCTTTTTCAAAGCCGGTCAAAGTCTTTTTCCTCGAGTTAAAACGTCTTGAGATATCGCGAGCAATCAACTTCTTGCGTAGACGTCGAGAACATCTTTGCCAGGTTTTTTTCCAGATTACACGTAGAAAGTTTTTTTCTGTATGAAAAAACTTTGACGGAATGATCTTTTTTAGTTTACTGTGAATGATAATTATTTTAATAAATTTTCAGTTGGAATATACTAATTTTTTTTACTGTGTAAAGTATTTTTGGTATAGGTGTATCCCAAAAATAACCGAACTTTATATTTAAATCATAGAACACGCAGAGCTATTTATTGAAAATTAGCAGCATTGATAAGATACATTCATTCTTTATCAAACGCACCTAAATTCATGTAAATTGGATTACAGATATTGAAGTTACAGCCATTTCAATAATAGAAAAAGTCTGCTAATGTTCCAACAACAAAAAATGTAACATACCGCAAGTATGAAATTTTGTGTTCAACTTGAAAAAAAATTTGCTGAGACATACGAATTGGTGAAAAAAGTTTATGGTCATGATTGTATCAGTCGAACTCAAGTTTATACGTGGCTTGCACGATTAATGAGGGTTTAAATGACGACCTAAGACAGGTCATCCAGAAACTAAAAAACCACTTTGGTATCAAAGCAAATTTTACTACGAGAATGTTGGCTGAGGAATCAAATACAAGTAAAAACACTATTTGGAGAATTTTTACTGAAGATTTGGGTAACAGAAAGGTCCGTGCGCGTTTTGTTCCACATGAACTAAGTGTAGACCAAAAAAGTGAACGAACATTTCATGAAAAATCTGGGTTTTTCTCATCGACCACCCTCCGTTTCGCCTGATCTATTACCGTGTGACTATTTTCTATTTAAAAAACTGAAAACTAAGATGAAAGGAGCATTTTGTGATGATATCCTAGCCATTCAAGCTGCCGTAACTGAGGCGCTAACACATCGTTCAAAAAGTCGGGACTGAGCCGGAGATGACGTTTGTAATGTCAAACCAATTTCATTTTTCGAAAGTACCAACCTTCAGCTGCCATCTGTCAAATTTTCACGTCAATTGGACCAAAAACAAAAAAACTACCGACATATAAGTGACGTTGCTTTTACAATTTCGCAAAAAATGAAAAAAAAATCGAATTCCGTGTATTGATAAAACATTGCTTTAAAGATGCTCCAGGGAAAAAGATTTGGATCGACTGAGGAAGTTATCGATGCAACTGAATCCTATTTTGAGGCAAAGGACAAATCATTCTACAAGCATGGCATCGAAAAGTTAGAAAAGCGCTGGAACGATTGTATTTCACTTGAAGAGGATTATGTTGTTGAATAGAAAAAAAATTTTCCACAAGAAATGTTTTTTTTCTAGTTAGTCCCGAGACTTAGGGACTGTCCACATATTACGTCATCGCACTTGCGGGAGGGGGTATTGAGTTTGATGACGGTTATTGACGTTAAGGGGGGTGGGGGAGGGTCCAAAGATGATGACGTGATCATAAAAATGGAACTTTTTATCAAAAAGTTTAGGACACTTTTTTCAAATTCCACGCCAGTAGTTTTGATTTGATGACGTCAACACTAGGGGTGGGTGGTCTACAGAATGATGATGATTAATGACGTGGGGGGAGGAGGGAGTGAAAAATAGGTAAAAAATTGATGACGTAATATGTGAACAGCCCCTTATTGAATGATGTGTTAAAGAGCATCCCTATAAATCACATAAAAAAATCTATGCATGTGATGGTTGATCGATCCAAAGGTTGTTTTGAGTAAAATGGAACTTATTTTGAATAAATAATGACTCTCAAAGATAATATCATATAATAAACATAATGTTCCATATTATGTTTTGGACGTTGTGTTTTGGACTTTACCCAATCGAGACCGAAACCAGGACACGTCCCTTTAAAATAGTATCCTGACCACCCTAATTCCCGAATTTCCCCATGCGCCGTTACCGAAAACCACGCGAGCCCCCTTGTAACAACAATCAATCCACTATTCCAAATCAAATCTGGCCACTCCCAGGCCAATAATCAACCCCATATATAAAACCTTCCACTTTCTGCGAAAACTCATCGATCCCGCGTCCCAGCCTACGAAAAGCCCGACTCGAGGCGCAGGAATCGAGAGAGTCCTGGCTCCAAGTTCGCCCCACGAACCCGTGGGGGTGCGAAATACGTATCGAGGGTCCTCGGGGCGCTTGCGCCAGGTTCGCCATATCAAACCCCTGCAACCCCTCGCCCACGGGCGGTTCAGTTACCGGGCCGATCCGAGGACAGCGGTATTGGTGCTTTTTTCATCCCTCTCGCGCTCCCCTCGCGCTTCTTCTTTCCGTTTAATCGACCAAAAGGCACATCCTCGGGCACGTCGTCCAGGAACACCGGGAAATCGCCCGCGAGCACATGTCTTTCGGGCTTGGATAGGAAAAAAAATCCACCCCTCGCTCGGGACCAAGATGCTATCTCGAATGACTGTTTGGGTGCACATGTTTGTTTTTCGGCGGCGACGGCGTTAATCGCCCGGAGTTATTGTGTACCCGGGGGAAAAGTGGCGTTACCGAAAAGTAAACCTGGGGACAAATTATGCCACGCGGATATCTCGAGGTATGACTTTTAGTCAAGGGTGATACCGGTTATCAGTGGTTCAAGGTTGGTTTTCAAGATTTCTTTAATTATCAAATTTCGAACGGGCGAAACTTTTTCATGAATTTTTCATGCAAGAGATAAAATAAGGGATAGTTGAAAATCGTTAAAGTGCGCGCTGGTGAAATGTGAATTCTTTGAAGCGTTTTCCACGGTTCGGAATTATCACTGGCGAAATTGTGTTTAAAAGACTGGCGCGGTGGCACTGCAGGCTATGATAATATCCTCTTTTATATCTCTCGGCGCGGAAGAGAGGCAAAAAATATTCCCACGTTGCACCGACAATTAATTTTTGGGTACGTGTACGCGGATGAGCGCAAAGTTGCACTCGAGTGTTGGGGAGGAAGGTTTTAGAGGAATTCATTTGTAGGGTAATTTCGTTGAATTTTAGTTGGTTCCAGAGAAAAGTTTCCAAAATGACCATCAGGAGTTGAATCTCGACGCTCATCACCTCAATTAAACGGATGAGAAAAAGATTCTATGGACCTGAAATTTTTTGAAATTATTGCTGGTACCTACATCAAAATTTATCTGGTTTTTTGAGGATAAAAATTGTATTGATTTGTTAGTATTTTTTTTGTTTTACGTATTGTCCTGTTATTTTATTGTTCTATACAATGTCTTGTTAAAGAAGCAACATGTTTTTTTTTTCAAATGTTATCTATGACTTGGAATATTTATACAATATATATTTTGAAAAGATAAAAAATTTATAAAAATGAATCAATTTATAAATCGTGAATTAAATGATAGAATGAAATGGCATATGCAAAAGTTGTATTTTTATAGTTTACCAAATTTTTTTCGAAAATTGTCTTCCGCGAAATTGGTGTAATTGGTGCTACTTTTATACAAAAATTTTGCATTTCATTTAACATTCTTTCGCCAGAAATAGTTGCCAAATTTTTTCAAGTTTTGATAAAAATATTAAAAACTTTTAAGTTTCACTACATTTTTTTCATTTATGTATATATATATATATATATATATATATATATATTTATGGTGAAATATCGAATGAAGTACGTAAAATAAAACTTCATATACAAAAAATGTATTTTTAAAGATAACCAAATTCTTTTTAAAAATTGTCTTTCACGAAATTGATGTAATTGGTACAATATTTATATACAAATTTTGCATTAAATAAAAATTGTAAAGAAATTTGCCAGAAATAGTTGCTGAATTTTTTCAAGTTATAGTAAAAATTAAAATAATTTTCAAGTGTTGATTACATTTTCATTTATATCATTTATATTATAATATTTGATCGTTTATCAGTATCATATCAAGATATATAATTATTTATTATTATTATATCATAATATATAATCGTTTATTTTTATCATTATTATATTATAATATATCATTATTTATCATTATTGTATATAAAAATATATAATTATTTAATATAATCATTATTACTTCATGTAGAAATATCGAATGAAATTACGTAAAATGGAACAGCATGTAAGAAAATCGTTTTCTTATAATTTATCAAATACTATTTGAAAATTTTGTTTCACAAAATTAATATTATAAGTACAATGTTTAAACAAAAATTTTGCCTTACATTTAAGATTCTTTTGCCAGAAATAGGTACCAAATTTTTTCAAGTTTTAGTAAAAATTCAGATAATTTGAAAATTTGACTACATTTTTATTTTTATTTTCCGTCTATGTAGAAATATTTATATATTTTTAAGTAGAAATATCGAACGAAATAACAGAAAATGAAACGGAATATAAATAAATTGTATTTTTCTAATTTATTAAATTCTATTTGAAAATTGTCTTACACGAAATTGATGTAGGTAGTCAGTAGAATGTTTATACAAAAATTTTGCCTTACATAAAAAATTAAAAAGAAATTCGCCAGAAATAGTTGCTAAATTTTTTTAAAGCTTGAGTAAAAATACAGGCAATCTTTAAATTTGACTACATTTTCATTTTTATTATTTATATTATAATTTAAAATTATTTATCATTATTAAATTTTAATATATAATTATTTATCATATAAATTATTATTTTATGTGGAAATATTGAATAAAATGACGTAAAATGAAATAGCATTTACAAAAATTGTATTCTTATAATTTACTATATTCCATTAAAAAATTGTCTCTCACGAAATTGATGTAATTGGTACAACGTTACACAAAAATTTTGTCTTACAACAAAAATTGAAAAAAAAACTCGCCAAAAACAGTTGTTATATTTTTTCAAGTTTTACTAAAAATTCAGATAATTTTCAAGTTTGACTACATTTTACTTTTTTTTTCCATCTATGTAGAAATATCTGATATTTTTTAAACACCTATTTGCAAATTTTAAGGACAATGTTGAGAAAATTTTCAAAAATTAAAAGGAAACATTCTAGAAAAAAGTTTATTGGAAATTTTTTCTATATTTTTCAATTAGCAAACATTGAAAACTACAACTTTGAAGGTTTGATTTTCCAAAACATTTTTTCCAAGATACCAGATATACAAATATTTTATCATTCTTAGTAAACAGTAATATTCTTCGACAGTCAAAATATAATTTTTTTTTTAATTTTGAACGTTCACAATTACTCATGTAGTAATTGTAAGTCATAAAAAAATAAATTGTAAATCACAAAAAATTATCCATATGTAACCCCAATTGATTTACTATTGATCCATTCTACTGATGGACTCGTTATTTAAGTTCTTCACTGATAAAATATTTCATCGAAGAATTTTACTGATTAACTTATTATCAGTCTACTGAACTACTTCAAATCATTAATACGCATTATTGATTAACTTATTGTTTATCGATTGTTCAATTATTTTCGAATCTCGTTGATCTACTTATTACAATTCTACTGCTTGTGAGTTATCCAAACTGCATTACTGATAAACTAACTATTGATTTATTTTATTGATCCAAGAAATAAATCAGAAATTTGACCTTGCAGCTATATAAAAACATTTCTGTCATGTACATGAAAAAATTTTGTAAAAGAAAAATTGAAAATTTTAGAAACTCTTTGATTTTTAAGTGAGATTGTTCATTTTTTCTTGTTTTACTTCAAAAACAATTATAAAAACTCGTTTCAGATGATTGTGATAAAGGGTTGGAGTTGATGAAAAATTCAAAGAAAATGCATGAGAAGAATAGACCATGCGAAATAATATCTAATTCAAGTAGAAAAATTCGAGTTGAAAGAATTGCCTTTTCGTTCTCACTTTGTGATGGATACGAGAAAAATGTGGGTATTTGCGTACGGTGAAGAAAATACGTCACTCGACTTCTTTTTCTTTCTCGTCAAATTTATGCGCTGTTGTTCTGAGCAAAAAGTCTTGTTCCATTTTTCTGCCTTCTGAGTTATTAGTTTGGTGGAATGCTAGCTCTTTTTGAAAAGAAATTTTTGTATGGAAAATTGCGATTTTACGACAAAGAGTTGGGTCAATCTGAATTTCATGACATTTTAAAAATTAATTAAAATAAATAATAATAACTATAATCAATTTATAATAAAAATATATTGTCCTTAGGACTATAAAAAACAAAATGTGAATTTTTCCATGAAAAAAAAGGTTCAATGCATTAACTATTTTTCTGTATAACTACCTTTACCAAAACCTGCCTAAAAAATTAAAAAAAATACCCTCACCATCACCATAGAAAAAAGTTTCAACTCGGCCAATCTAAAAGTCATGACCCTTCCCCATCAGCGAAAGTAAAATGGCAAAAAAATCAATCCAGCGGAATACTCGATGGCCTCACGTAGCCACCGCTGGTTTGGACCAGAATTTTTTGTTTCGTTCAAATACTTTTTTCCTTGTGTTTCACGAAAAAGTCCGGCTGGTATATTTACCTTAAGCCCGAGTCTGGGAGGCTTTTATGTTTTGTTTTTTTGTCCGCGGTGCACGATGACGATAAAATTGAGCACCGCTCGTACATTCCATTAAACGCTATTTAATAAGCCCACTATTGACCGCGCCGAGAGTGCGCATATTTTAAATTACACGCGTTTGCCGCGCCTTGCAGGCAATCTCAATTTCAGCTCCCCTAAAAATAGCAGCGAGTATTTATTGCGCGATGTTACCGTCGATGATGCAAAGCTCATTTATTAGCTCCATTATGGCCACTAATACTTCATAAATATAGAGCGCTCGATGAGAAGTTATAAGCGATCAGGTGTTGTGTGTTTTCTCGAGAACGTTTTTCATGGTTCGTTGTGGAAATGTGTTGGCTCATTCGATTGATTGATTGATTTATTAATCGCATGGCCAGGACTGTGTTATTAAATAATAAGGTTACCCTGGAACGAGCACCATATGAAGTTTGGCATTCATTTGATTTTTGGACCCATTTTTCGATTTTTGTTAGTTGCGTGACGACGAGCTGCACTGTTAAAAATGTCATTAATTTCAATAAACATTCATGTATGGTATTTAGATGAAAAATAATAAACACGTGTACTAAACTCAGACTAATAAACTTATCATTTATTTTAATTAATACATATTTAAATCTGTCAGCAGTGTATCAAAATTAATAGACTTGTATGTTGTATATTATATATTGTTTATTGTATATTGTATATTGTACAAAAAATTCAATTAACTTGTCAATTAAAACTTAAGAGCGTTTATATCTCTTCATCAACTTTGTATATTGGTTTTCGTATGCGTTTATGTAAAAAACTTCCGAGACATGTTTATTAAAATTAATACAAAAATTTCTAATAGTTTGGATAATTTTTGAAGTGACAGTCATTTAGAATATTTATAAAGTCATGGCAAAAAATTTTGGGATTTTTTGAATCGAACGAATATATTTCCATGTTTGAATTATTTTAATTGATAATCGAATAACATTGGAAAATTATGTGCCTGAAGTTCCAAACGTTTATGAAATGAACAAAAACAGAAAAAAAATAATTTTCCATTTTCACCCATGATCAAAATTCAAAATAATGTAAAATGTTGAATAATATTTGTTAAATATCAATAGCTATGAGTTAATTCTATTAATAGGAATGATAGAATTTTTTTATTTATGAACGTTTGGAAATTAAAAGACATTGAAAAATTAGTAATTTTCTTTATATTAAATTATATAAATACTTGACCATCAAAATTAATTAATTTGTGATTTCATAATTAATGTATTTGATATATTCATGTTTTTCGCGTTTCATTATTTATTTATTAAAATAAGGTTTCTTTTCGAATGACATCAATTCAATAATAAAATAATTACAATAACATAATAGTTATATATAATAATAAAATATCATTTTTATGCTATAATGAACATTATAATAATAAGATATATTAATAAAATCATCAATTAACTGAACTTAGGTTTTAGAAAATAATAACTGACATAATAAAATAATATAATTATAAAATGAAAATTAGATAATTATAGTGAATCTCCGAAATTTTTCGTTGTTTTCAAATGAAAAATTGTTTTAAAAGTTTAGATGTGTAACTAAAAATATACGAAAAATTGTTGTCCTGCGTATTTATTTTCTGCTTCAAAAAAAAAAAAAAAAATTAGGAAAAAGTACTTTTTTCGTTGGTTCTCGATAAGGAGACGCCCTTGATAAAAAAATTTTGAAAAAATGATTAAGAAATTTCTGCTTCACTTCAGAAACATAAATTATAAGTAGGTTACATAAAAAGCAAATTTTATATTAAATAATGAAATTACTATAATATTTTCAACTTTTCAAAAATGAGTTTTGGATATTTTTTTTTTTTTTTTTTTTTGTTGAGGTTTCGTACTACCAGATTATGAATTTATACAGCTGGTTGGAAAGAGGACGAAAAATTCTACCAATAACGAGTTATCGAAAAATTTTCAAAAGCAGTTTTTATGATTTCTTTTTTGAAAAGAATGTTTCTAGTAATAACTGCGTTATTTTTATTAATCATTAATAGTTTTATAAATTTTTATTATTTTTTTATGATTAATATTTACTTTTTTTCTTAATTTTTTTATTGATTTGATAATATTTTTATAATATTTTTTTTCATGTATTTTTTTATCAATTTTTTTTTTTATTTATATTATATTATTATTAATTATTGTATTATTATTATTATTTTATTATAATTACTTTTTATGATTTTATATTAATATTTTATTTATATCGTTATTGTTATTAATTACCAGCATTTGCTAGTTGGAAAAAGAGAAAAAAGTTCGATATAAAAATTTTCACAAAAAATTCGAAGAGTAAATTCTAAAATTGCGACTTCAACTGGCAGTTGATTATTTCTTAGACCTCGTTGGAAACCGGAAAAATGGGCAATTGATTAAAAAAGAAAAGAAAATGAGGTTTTTGAATTTATTTTTTTGAAGTAGTGACTTTTCTCAACAATTTACTGAACTTAGTTTTTCGAAAAATAGATAAAAAATGTGGTTTATAAACTTGATTGTCAGGATTCTAATTTTAAGTATTTTAGCAAAACCTAAAAATGTTAAGAGATAGGAATAAATGCAGAAAAAGCGTTTTTTCTCATCTGAAGAAGTTTTAAAAAATTCAACATTAATCTGATGAAAATTGACATAGAATCGATTCAAAAAATTTTGTTTTCATTTAACTGCGAAAAAATGATATGGAGATAAAAAAAACTTATTCTATTTTTTGAAACTGCAAATACAGTATAATCCCTAAATTCAGGAATTTTTTTTTCCTTGATTTCTTCACAGTAAAATCTAATACCACAATTCAATGACCTTTCCCAAATCAAACAAGTCCCTATACACACGAAAATTTCCCGACTTGCCCATTCATGACTCTCGTTGCATTCGAGGGGTGAAAATCCAACAATGAACAGATTTAAGACTCGAAGAATCGAAACGTTTTGAAAAAGCGCCATTCAGTTATTTGCAGATGAGATTCAATCAATAATCTCGAGTTAAATGGACCTCGGAAGTAGCAATATTTGATGCGAGCTTAACCCGGGAGAATTCACGACGATTCATTTATCCGTAACGAGCAAGAAAGTGCAGTGCTTGCGGCTTTGCTCGCTTATTTCTTCGAGTAGAAAATTGACAAAAATTCAGGGGCTGGCGCGGGAAAAGAAACTCGACGTTATCGAAGGGCTCTTTCCCGTCTCTTCGAGTGGCGAAATATTATTATTCTTGATTTTTTCCAGGTATTTCAAAGCTTGGGTATATTTATACAATGTGCTTATTTGAAGGGGTCGTTTAAAATCGATGTAAGTGGATGTTGGTTCCCGTTGTAGAGCGTTCTGAGATTTGTAGGTACACATTTTAGCGAGACTTGGAAGTAACGCGTTATTTTATTTGTATATACAAGCATATTTTTATATAATAATAATAATAATAACATCATTATCACACGGCAAAAGCAACATGGTTGTCACAACCTCATAAATAGTAACATTTGCTCTAGCTATCTGTTTAACTAATTGTTCCACATTTATTGTGATTTTTTGAAATTACTATCATCGAACAAACGCTGAAAGAAAAAAATGAAAATTTCTATAAAAATTATTCTTTTCTAGCTAGACCTTTTGTTCCTGAAAATTGCAGTACGCTTCCCCCAGGTTTCCTGTGAAATGAATTTTTCTCCCTTCGCCGTGTCCTTCGCGAGACCTCGAGAACGCGTCGGCGTGCCTTATTTCAAGGAAAATCGAAGAGCAAGGAAAAAGGGTTTCCCACCGGCGTCGCAGGAAGGAAAAGGTGTAAATTAAAACCAGCCCCTGATTACCGGGGTAACTAACGAGCTCGCGTTCTTCGCGTGAACGAAAACGCCGGTCGTTTATTTATTGCTCGGTTTGGAGTGCCCGCTCCTATCTGCGCCAAATCGATTTAGCCTCTACGATTCGGCGTCGGATCGATTTCACATTTGTAATCGGGCGCGCGGGAACACTGGCTTGTAAAAAAAAGGAGAAAAAAAAGGACACCGGGAAAATATATCGCCACCAGTATCCGATGAATCCACAAAAGGCAATTGTTATCCTTGCGTGTATAATCGGGAAAGCGTGAGACACTGAGGCATCGACCAGCCACTGAAAACGATTTTGAATTCGGCCCGCGAACCCAGCGCAATCATGAAAAATGCCTGGTCGCATTATGTTCCTGTGTTTTCCTTTTATTCGGATATTTTTACGTGTAATTCTCCATAACTTTATTATCATCATAACGAACGGGAAGCGTTTCCCGCCGGTCCAACAATGGCCCCGCCGGCCTACAATGGAAAGTATGCAAATTCTTCTTTGAATAAACATAGCGTTTGCAGTAAATACACGTTTTCCAAACTGAATTACGGTGGGCGCGTGAATTCGTTGGGTCGTTAGGGGCGATATTGTATCGCCTTTGGGTCATTCGGCGTTCGGGTTTTTGGCACATTTTCGGGCTGAAGTACGCATTATTTACAATTAGGTAAAAAAAAAATATAGTCACTTATTGCAAAGAAGTTGCAGTAAAAAAACATTTATCACATGATTTGTTTAAAAAATATGAACATGTGTGCCAGCTTAAGACTTAAGGAGTTATGTACATTTTTTCTCTAAGAAAATAGAAGGTTTTTACTTTTTTTGAAATCATATTACAATAGTTTTATTCGAATGTGATAATAAGTTTTATAAGGTACATCTTAATCCTTATAGATTGGGAATAATTCTTTTGGGACAATCTTTCAAGGGAAATTTCTAATGGGAAAAAAATGAGAAAGAAAACATTAAAAAAAATGTATTTTGGAAAACGAATTTGGGCAAGTGTACCTCAATCGATTTTACTAAGCCATATTGTAAAAAGTAGAATAAGTATTGCAAATTTGCAATAATATTGTACTTTTTGCAACACATCTGGCAAAAAGTGGAAGATTTTTTTCTTAGTGCAGGATCGTATTTGTCTACTCGGAAAAAATAATATGGTTGTCACAACCTCATGAATAGGAATATTT
Source organism: Platygaster orseoliae (assembly GCA_030522825.1). Lineage (NCBI taxonomy): Eukaryota > Metazoa > Arthropoda > Insecta > Hymenoptera > Platygastridae > Platygaster > Platygaster orseoliae. The sequence goes on along the minus strand of JAPYZL010197877.1, from coordinate 1,369 downwards.
GCCCTAACTATTTTCATAGTGTAGACAACCTCAGTAATGGTTGGTGCAACCACATTAAAAGTTACTACAAACTTCACAAAAATTGCAGAAACTTTCCCGGAGGTATTTTTGATTAAAAAATATAGTATCTTTTCCGGAATTCTTAGAAATTTTCAAGTGTTTAAGACACTTCTATAACTGTCTTTTTCGGAGTTTCAAGATATTCAGAAATGCCCGAGACAATTCTTGAAATGTCTTATTTGGAATTCTAAGACACTCGAAAAAAATCTTGTTCAAAATGCTAAGACACTTCAAAGTGTCTTATCTACGATTCTAAGACAATAACGAATGTGAACACAGTTTTTGAAGTGTCTCATTAGAAAATCTAAAACACTCTTATGTTTTTTATACCGAATTATAAGACAATAATTGATGTTGAAAACTTTTTGAAGGTGAATTAAGAAAATTTTAAGACACTTTCAAACGTCTGACACACTCATTCTTGGAGTGATTTATTACACATTTGTAGACATTTCTTGAAGTGTCTTATGATAATTCAAAGATCTTCTGAAGTATCTTTTCTGGAATTGTAAGATACTTTTCAAAGCGACTTTGCAAATCCAAAGATATTCAGACATTTCTAAGACACTTTGCAAAATGTCTTACTTGAAAATCTAATACAGTCAGCGTTTCATTCGGAATTTTAAGATACTCTCAGATATCTGAGATACTTCGTAAAGTCTCTTATTTAAGATTGTAAGACACTCTTATGTGTCTCATTCTAAATTTCGAAATACTTTCAAATATCCAAGAAACTATTCGAGGTGTTTTGTTACAATTCGAAGACAATTTTGAACGTCTAAGACACTACTTGAAGTAATTTATAAATAATTTGAAAACAATCCTTAAAGGTTCCAAGATATTCCGAAATGCCCAAGACACTTCTTGAAATACATCATTTGGAATTTTGAAACACTCGAAAGTGTCTTGTTCGAAATGCTAAGACACTTCAAAGTGTCTTATCTAAGAATCTAAAACACTATCGAATGTTGACACAATTTTTGAAGTGTCTCATTAAAAATTCTAAAACACTTTTATGTTTTTTATACCGAATTATGAGACACTTTTGAATGTTCAAAACATTTTTGAGTGTTCTACGAAAATTCTAAGACACTTTCAAACGTCTGACACACTAATGCTTAAAATGATTTATTACAAATTAGTAGACACTTCTTGAAGTGTCTTATTAAAATTCGAAGATCTTCTGAAGTATGTTTTCTGGAATTGTAAGACATTCTTCAAAGTGTCTTTGAAAATCCAAAGATATTCAGACATTTCTAACACACTTTACAAAATGTCCTACTCGAAGTTCTAAGACACTCAGAAGCGT
>JAPYZL010197867.1:0-18521 GCA_030522825.1 Platygaster orseoliae | reverse complement strand
CGAGTGGAGTAAATGAAACAACCTGAAATCGCTCAGTTACGCCATCTTTGGCAGACGTCGTAAATCGAGTTTTCGATGTTCGAGTTGTGAAAATATTACTTTCGCTAAACTTATGGATATGGTGATACATCAAGATGTTATTAAAAAGAAACTAGTTTCTTTTAAAACTAAAGTTAACAAATCATGGAACACAAGCCTGTTTGCGTAATGAAATATAACTTAATCTCAGATAATAATCATGTTAGGAATGTAAAATTATCTTCGATTACAAGTTGTTAGATTGAAAAACAAAAACTTGCTTTTTTTGGATTATGTACAATTGATAAGTCAATGATTAAAAATATAAGAGCTACAAAACTCGAAAATGTCAATTTCTAATCGAAAATTTATTTTCGAAATCAAGGGTAAAATCTACTGTTAGATCTATGGAATGTTAAAATACCCAACATATGCAATTATGAACTTTTGGGACTCAAAAGCAAAAAAATCTTTTGACACGAAATAATGAAACAATTATCTATCCGAAAGCAGTGCAACTTTATGAAGAAAAATTAGCAACTTTAATGAATGCCTTCAATGACACTTCACTGAAGGCGTACGATGCGTAGAACGTTTCAAAAATGGACAACGACACGCCCTCCTTAGCACCCATAACTTCCTCTCATCGGACCCATTCAATGAGAGTCGCAAAAAAAAAACTTACTACTTGCTTGGAAATTCGCGAGCTTAGTCGAAGATTTCTCGAGTTAATGTACCAAACTGTTGTCTTTTGTTCGAGATCGCCACGAACAAGTGATTCCAACCCAGACTCTTTGTTGCGTTACTTTTCAAAAGAGAGGAAGAATGAACGAAGGAATTCGAAATTTGCCAGCTAAAACATCGAACGCCGATTCAAAGTCAAATATTTACGGTTTCGAAAACGCCGGGAATTTCGTATACTGGTTCCTTCCAATAAGAGTCCACCGGGTGGGTCATTCAGAGTAGGTCTTTTTTTATAGTAAATAAGTGGATAAATAATTTATGAATTTGAATTTTACCGTATCGTCAAAGCTTCTACGAATTCACGGAATCGATTAACCTTTGCGAAATTTCTGAATTTTGATTGGAATAATCAAAATAACATTTTTCGTTTTGAAAAGTTTTAGGGATATTACACGTTTCCTGTAGCTTGAGAAAATTTTCGAAATTTTTCACAATTTTCAAAACTTGTGGACTTTCTATAGAATGATACGAGTATTTACGAATTATTGAGAAATATTGGAAACCTAAAAATATTTCGAAAAAGGTAATTTTTTGGAAATTTTTTTATTTTAAGAAGAATTATACAAATATTCCAAACTTTCCAAATGTCAGATTGGTTGTAATTCCTCAGTTCTTTTCAAGTTTTTTAGAATTTTTTGAAAAACGAAAAAACACTATGCTGCATTTTTCCGACAAAACTAATGATGAAAACAGTCTAGGAAATTTATTAATATTATTCGGTATTTTAGGAATTTGTACAGTTATTTTAGAATTGTTTACAATCTTTCAAATTACTTTTTAAATATTTTAATGATCATGAAAATTTGTCAAGCTAGTGAAGCTTTCTTGCAGTTTTAAGAAATTTCTGGAGTTTTTTAGATTTTTCTAAGAAAATGAAAACAAATTATCATGCATGTTTCAAAGAAATATTACCATTATCAGAATCTAAAAAACTGATAGATATATTATGGAATCTGCAGGATCCCCAAAATAGTTTTAAATTATAAGTAATCCTTTGATTTTTCAATATTTCCGTGATTATTCGAAATTTGCAATATAATACGAACTGATACGAACTGTTCCAAACATTCTGAATTTTATGGAATTTCATCCAGCTCATTGCGATTTATCGAAATGTTTTTATTATTTTGAAATTTTTCGATTTTCATAAAATAATGAAAAAAAAAAAAATAATTGTGTACATTTGGGAAAAACGTGGAAATTAAAAAAATTCAAAGAGTTTTTGAGCATTTTTTAGAATTCTAAAAAAATTTTTCAAATTTTCGATAATCTTCCGAATATGTAATGTTACTCATTTCTAAAAATTTTGATAAGTTCAAACATAATACACATTACCCGAAACAATCCAAATTCAAAAAAAAATATTTTTCTAACTAATGAAGATTCTTTGTTATGTAAACAAATTTTCATGTTTTTCAAATAGTTATCAAGTACTATAAACCATAATCGTGTATGTTTCAGAAAAATATGATTACGAACACAAAATACGAAATGTATAAACATGTTCCAAGAATTTAAAAAATTTTCGAATTTTTTAGTCATCGAAGATGTCTAAGACTTGATGTTTTTTTATTTGTTTAAAGTTTTCGTTTTGATATTTACAGTAACAACTTTTGAAAACTTTCCGATTGTTATAATTATTCGTCGAACTCATCAGGATCTTTCGTAATTTTCTTCTATATTTCGAGTTCCTAGATTTCTATGAAAAAATGAAAAATATGCGCATTTCAAAGAAATATGACAATGAACACTTTCTTCAAAATTCATGAAAACGCTTCAAATTTAAAATAGTTTGAAAAATTATTAGAATTATTTCCAATCAATAGAACAATGAATATTCTTTAATTTTTCACAATTCGAAAAAAATCGAACATTATACAAACTTTACTTAACTTTATACATTTTACAGAAATATGACGGATTTATCACAATTTTCCCTATTTTCTCAAAATTTAAAGTTTATCGAATTTAACTATAAAATAAAGCACATTCTCGTTGATATTTCAAAGAAAAATAAATAAAGTCGCGCTTTTATTAGTACAACACTTATAATTTCAATCGATCGAACGTCTAATAAAATTAGGAAATTCACAAATACAGCTAAGAAAATATTCTAGAACTCCACGAAAAACGTGAACTTTTCAGTAGCTCAGGTTTATATTCTAACACTCTGTATATTATTTCAGCAGTAAATAAAATTATAGAAGTACACCAAATGATTCTTTTACAGTAATTTTTGTACATTTTTCTGATTACACGTATCGAGTAAATAATTTATAAACTTTAAAGTTAGCAAAATTGAAGGCATTAAGACACGTTAAAAATTTTTATATTGCCCCACGATAACTGAAGTTCACAATTGCTTACACCTGTGCTATACCGACACATTCGCCCTTTTTTTCCAGTCGTGACCTTTCTTGTATTGGCGGGTTTTCTCGTTCTAGGCGCCCACACTCAGAATCCTAGACTCAAAGAGGTTCAAAGTTCTCTTCGCGCTCGTTGGCGCTTTATTTATTCTCGTAATTTACTCCCACACACCGGGTATGCCAGCAATTTACTTTACGACGATCATATCTGGAGGTAACGGCGTCGATTAAAAATTTTATCAAATATTTTTTGGTAATGTTTTCAAAAAAAAGCGTTTCGAGAGATTTATTAAATCCAACCGATACTTCAAAAGAAGAAACTTCACTCAATGATTGAGAGTTATAGCTTCATTTATATTCATATGGCACCAAATTGATTTAATTTTTTTTTTCGAGCGTATCCTGCATTTCTGAATCATTGATGAAACGTCATCATAAGATTAAGTTTGTGATAGTTATAACAAAACTTTCAAAAGAAAATAGTGTATTTTAATAAAAAAAAGGTATGAAATTTTTAATCATACCACTGGTCTCTTGGGTCAAAAAAAAATTTCTTCAGGTCACGTGAAATGCATATGAGTCATCGGGTCTTGCCCTAATGATCAAGTATGTAAAGCCTCGTGTCCGGCAATATGAGGTATTAAACTCACTTACGGACATTACGACATTATAACGTTCTAATAGTGTAAGACAGCGCCCCTTGACCCAACAGTCTCAAAGGCGATCACTTGAACTTGGATGAACATCAAGAAGATCTCGTTCCGGTGCTCGAGGACCGCACGTGAATAACATTCTGCAATATGTTCCGGGAGTCAATCCTCACTTCACACGCAGTGCAATAATTAGAAAACTAAACCCGAATTAAACTCAAATGTTACGGTTTCACTTCACGTTTTTCCATGAATACTTTTTTTTATGTTTGAATGAGCTGGAGTCACGCTGTAAAAACTTGTATATATTTTGAATCTGTTTTTGTGTTAGATTGCAAAATTTTGGAAGTTGTTTGAAATTAATTATAAAAAATAATTTTAAATGTTTGAAGGCTAGAAATTGTAATTAAGATTACAGGTATAAGTTTTAGTATAAAGATTAGTCAACTGTGATCCAACCACAAAAATTAGCTGATGTTATTCAAAAATCAAAATTAATAATTTATATTTCATATTACTTACTTTCATGTTAATCATTGAACCATATAGGCCTTAATTAAAAAATTCTCCTTGATTGTAAGCATTTCTGAATTTTTCGTTTGATTTGAAATCATTAATTATAGCATGTTTGAATAATAATGTAGTACATTTCTCGCGAGATCATCTTCAACAAGGCGCTTCTATGCAACTCTCAAATACAGTTATCTCACACTTCCATTTCCATGTGAAGAACATCTTCATGAACAATTGCCGAGCGCGGTTGAAATTTCTTTAACTCGGTTCAAAGTATGATGGCGATGATAGTGCTGATTCGAAACGCGATGTATCAATATTATCTCAGAAACATCGCAAACTGGTTTCCAATGAATAGAGCATGGAGAAAAAATGCAGGGTTTACGTAAAACGCGAAAGTAATTTTTATTGCATTTCTACAGAGCTACATACAAAGCGCATTCTCCGATCGTAAAAGTATTGTAAATATGTACGCACTATGAATGTGTCTTTCAGCATGTATTTTTGCTGGATTACCGTGTACGGTGAAATCCGGAAAACTTTCCGGTAGCGTTGTTTTATTGTTGTGTTTGTTACTGGAATCGCATTTTTACGAGTTTCACTCTGCGTGCTAGGTGCTAGAGATTTTAGTTGTTAAAAATTTTTTTGTTATTTTTAGAACTACGGATAGTTGTAACATAAAGTTCCAAACTTTCAAGATCGTATGGAGTTTTGAAAAATATTTACATTGAATAATAATATAATAATTGCTCATAATTAGAGAAATCATATTAAATTCATAATCGTGATTCTTCATATCAATTTTATGTATATATTTTATTATCAATTATTTATTCCCAATGATTATCATTTTCAATATGAATGATTTTATTGATATGATAATTCTGATAATGATAATATATCATACTATAATTTTGTATTGTAATAAAATATTCATTCATATAAAATAGAATAAAAAAAAAACTGAAAAACATCGATGACGAGAGGCGTAGGCAGAAAAAATGTTTGGTAGGGGTTTTATAAAATATCGGTGTAGATACTATTTTTTTAATTTTTGAAATATTCACAATTTTAAGAACACTTTGTTTCCTAGAGCATTATATTTTGAGAAAGTTATAAAGATAATTATATTACCAGAAAACTCGTAAAGTTGTGTAAATGATAAGAAAATATAAAAAATACTAAAATAACGGGAAAAGACAAAATTCTAACTTCAGTTACTCTAAAATCAATAAAATCCAGTTTAATTATAATATATACGTATATTTAATCTGAATTTCAATATTTACATAAATTTGAAACTTAAAAATTTGTTACATTGAAAAATTTTGTCACCGAAACCAGATCATCAAAGATTAAAAATCATAAAGTCCTAAAAGCAATACGTTTTTCAAGTATTTCACTAGTTTCGGAAACTTTGACTTAAACTTCTAAAATTTTAAGTTATTGATACGATTTTGTAATATTTTTTTGTATGTTTATGAATTTCTTGTATTTCTATGATTCACTCTACAGATTTTTATAATTTGATGCCAAAGTATTGAAATTTACAGTGATTTTGAGTTTCTAGTATTTTAATAGATTACGTATTTATAAGTAAATTACTCCGTAGATGTCTAGAATTCGTTGCTCAAGAATTCTAATTTCAATAGTTTCCTAGTATTTTTAAAGATGTCTGGGAAAACTAGATGTTTGAAGATTTTTATCCTATCAAAAAGATTTTTTATATTTTTGTTCATTTTGAACTGTTATTAAGATTATGTAGCGTTATACAGTATTATCATAGATTTTTAAATTTGTTCCTTTTATTCGATGGTATCGACCCAGATTTTTCAAAAACAGTTCTTTACATAGAATTATATTATTTTTATGATTTCTTGCAAGTCTTTTAATGACTCGCGATACTTTTTAGTATTTTCATAAGTATCTGTCTTAATTTGTAGAATTCAATGCTCCAGAGTTCAAAGTGTCTCGATATATAACATTTTTGTAAATTAAATGTTTTTTTTAGTCACAGGGTTCACATTTTTTTCACATTATCCTCCAGCCAAATATTTATAATTATAATTTTACTGAAGCCAGGATTGCTGTTATTTTAGAGTTTGTGAAATCAAGAATCCCGAATTCTAATAAAATTTGAGAACTAACCGAAAATCGTATATTACGTCCCTCAGATTTCAGTAGGTACATTATTGTCTATTTTAACGTTTTTGCATTAATTTTAATTACTATAATTATGGTTGACTTCATTTTCCAAAACTATTATTATTAAGCCACTGCATTATTTTGTTGTTCATTGTACTTTCATCGATTTTTATGTTCATTATTCCTACGTTTTCACTTTTACATGAAATAATAATTAATTTTACCCCTGTCAGCCTACGCGTCTGTTTATGACGAAGAATAAATTTCAATATATTCATGAGTGATGAACAAAAGCATTAGTAATAATATAGTCATTAATGATCAATAGGATAGTATATAAAGTATTACAAAATAAAGATTTTTTTGTAAAATAAAACTTTCACTATGCCACACTCATTCCTGAAATAAAAGCCACTCTTAAACATGTAAATTCAGTGATAGCAAGTAAAGTGGTATTTCATTCATACCAAGAAAGAGTCAATATAACGATGAGTACGAGTAAGCTTCAGTCGGCCGCGAGTGAATTACCTGAGTTCCACAGTGTGACGTGATCATGCAAGAAAAAAAAAGAGATTTTTTTCTTTTCTCAAAGCAATATGCGCTTACGCATGTGGCCACCATGTCTCGAGACGCTGGGGACAACGTCCATACCGATATTCCTTTCTTTCGCTTCTCCGGCTTTTATTTTTTCCCAAGTGCACAAAAAGCCGTGGCCTCGGTCTTCTTCATTACTTCGCTAATGCAAGTATTATTATCCAATAAGTGCACCGTGGCTTCTTCCTCGACTTGGAGAAACGTGTTAAAAATTTGCTTTTAGTTAGCGAGAAATTCCGAGGTAATATTACGATAAATTATGTGGTCGGAGGCAAGAGGAAAGAGAACGAAAAATGCGATTGACGACAATTTTTTTATAACAATCAAGATTTTTTTTGTTGAGATATCATTCGTGAAAGTAGTGATTTTGTACTGACAGATCATCATTTTCTAAAGCTCGTTGGAAAAAGGCGAAAAATGCGAAGGACTTGAAATTTTGAGATTTCATTTTAAAGTTGCGACTTCAAACTTCCTGGCTTCTGGGAAAAATAATAAAAAAGATTGCAATCACTCGGGAAAATAAAATCTCCTTTGTATGTTGCCACAACGATTCCGAATCCTAACTTCCCATATTTTTTTTTTGGAAAGCACTATAGCGCGTTAGCTTGCGAATAAGGGCAACACATCGTCCCGTTGGAGGATCGTAGTTTACTCAACCAGTTGCTGTCATGAATCTGCGTCGCATCTGTTTCGAGCATGCGAACGATCGCACTCGCAGTATCGTAAAGCCGATCTTTGAACGATTTGTCAGCGCTCGACCAGCCATGTACCACCTTATCAAATATATATCGAACAGCGCTCTTTCGTGTATTTGTCGTCGAGTCTTGGGCCTGCTTTTCATACTGTAAAGGCGACAAGAGCGTTAGTCACTAAAATCACCGGCCCTCGCATTCAATCAAACTCGTCGAATTTGCCAGCCGAGCTTTTATCAGAAAAAAAATAAAAAAATAAAACAAAATACGCTCGTATCTGAGAAGAAATGGTAATGCACATCAGAGAAAAAACGACTCAATCGCTTCAACTGCAATTTTTCAATTAGAAGAGTGTTATGGAAATTTTAATTTTGTGTAAATTGAAGAATTCCGTAGTTACTGAAAAGTTGAATCATTCTTACTGAAAAAAAAGTTGGAAAAAGTGCGTCTGAGATATTCAGTTGTGTAAAAAGAAAATATCCTTTTTTGATACATAATACCTTAAATGCCTGAAAAACTGAAAAACCAATCACGATTAGTCGTTATTTGACCGACGAAATATTTAGTTTGCTCAAATAAATTTTCAGTTCAGACCAACAAATTTTTTTGACTGTTAAATATTTTTAGTTCAGACAAACAAACTTAAGTTAGCAGAAACGGATATTTTTTCAACTGAAATAAAATTTGTTTGAAGTCTGAATTAAAAATGCATTCAAGTGAACCAAATACTTGGTTGGTCATATTACGAAAAAACGTTTGTTAGAGCCAATAAAAGGTTTTTCGATGTTGTTTTCAAGTAGAAGAGCCTGATTAATTTTATTGGCCCGACTGGCAAATAAATGCCAAAATACAGGTGTATCAAATGAAAATTCAAGATTTTTTTTATTAATGTGGAAGTAAAAGAATGTTTTGGATTATGTAGATTTTCTCCCGCCATGCAGATAAAGTTTAGGGTAAAGTATATATGCAGAAAAAAAGTTTTCAAAAACATCCATTAAGAGAATACAAAGTATTGAGTGGGATTTTTTGTTTTGGCGTGTAGTAATTATTGGTGAATCTTAAAGTGAATTAAATTTTAAGGAAATAAATACAAAATGATTGCATACGATTTCCAAAAATGCCAAGCTTATTTTTGAATTGTTAACATCGGTAGGTAGTTTTGGCAAATAAGAAAAATGCAATAAGAAAGTTAATAATTCTATATTTTTTTATGTGACCCAAGTTGAAACGAAACATACACAAAACGTGATGATTTTTGAGCTTGCATAAAAAAATCTCTATTAATTATGGACTTATTAGAAATGTGAGACACATGAAAAGCAGTGAAAGTTAGTAATAATGTTTTTCCAATAGAAATCCAAAATCGTTTTCAAGGGCAATATTCTAGTACAAACATTAAAAAATTATTTTAAGTAGATCATTTATAAAAAGTGTATACTATATATTTTAAACTGTAATGCTTTGTAGGTGCTAAAATATCACAAGTAAGCCGAAGTCATGATTTCGATATTCTTGTTTGAATGATAAATTTTTCATATGACCTTTTCACGAGTTTCAACTTTTTGGAGTTCCAATCATACATTGTGTAAATTCGAAAATTGCAAGTTTGGGTATTGTGAAGAATGAAATTTGTTCAATAAAAATCGCTTGCAGTTTTGTGAAATTAATGATTTTATATTGAGTTTTTTTTATTCATTAATCATGAAAAAGCTTTTTTTGGGAAGGGTTGATGTAATAAAAAAATCCTGACAGTTTTGAATAATTAGTTCGAAATTGATAACATTTAAGAATGTTATTCCTATACATAATTTACACACTTACACTTAAATTTTACAATTTTATTTTTTCTTGTATATACTCATGATGTTCATTGTTTTTTTTTCATAGGACCTTAGTAACTTTTATCATTTGTAAATTATGTAACTTCTTCATGTAATATTTGTATATTTCATGAATAAATAGATGATATTATGTCATTCTTGAATACAAGATTTCAAAATATCAATATTTTGTATTTAAATAATAAAAAAAAAAAATAATAATCAATGCGTAAATAAAAATTTAGTGCATAACAAAAATGAAAAGTATTTGAATAATTTAGTTTACTGAATAACAGTGAATAAAATTCACGAATAATAATATATTTAGTAAATAATGATATTAATTTTTTTTGACTACTTAGATATTACTACTTATCAAATATAAATAATAACTTGACCTTTTTGTCATTTTCCTTAGCAATGTGAATTAAATAATTTTTTTTAATCAAATGTGTTATTATACATTCGTTAATGAAAAATGTTTTTCGTTTAATTTTTTTAATATCCAAACAAATCCAGAACTTTTATACAATGAAAAAATTTTCATTTTTTTTAACTTTAACTGTCTAAGTATGAATTCGCAAATTTGGAAATTGTCTATCCAAAATATTTGAGAATTTAAGATTTTTATTTAAAAAGTTGAATCTATATAACTATTTTTCATTCGTTTATTTGTCCATTTTTTAAAATTCTCTTATATATTATATTTCAAATCTTTATTGAAAATTTATGAATTCAAAATTTTTATGAAATATCAAAGACATGAATTTTTTATTTTTTGCCATAACTGTATAATACTATATAAAAAAATTTTCGAATGCCTTTCTGTTTGACTTTTATTTTCTAGCCAATTTAACAATTCACAAAATTTCTTATTCAAAATATCAAAATTGCAAAATTTTTATTTTCTACCATGAATACACACGATATTTATTTAGATAAATGTTATTTAGACATATTCCATTCGGTAGCTATATTTTTTTATTTTTTTTATTTCCTATCCTTTTGACTTATTTTTTAGTAAATTCGGTAAAAAAATCGTTATAAAATAAATGAGATCTGAAATTTTAAATAGTTGAATTTTTGGGTTTCAGAATCGTTCAATCAAAGTTTTAAATTTTAATCGATAGCAATCAAAGTTTTTCAAAAATGCAGTTAATAACGATAGTTGATAAATCTACAGATTTTTCATAATAATTATTACAATTTACTGAATTTCTCATTCAAAATCACAAATTTTTTTGGACCTCAAAATTTTTTTTTTTAACATATATTTTACTGTATGAATTATATAGTTATAATTATTAATAAGTGCTGTATAATACTAGATTTATAAATTTTCAATTGCCTTTCTATTTGACTTTTATTTTCCAGCCAATTTAACAAAATCACAAAATTTCTCATTCAAAATATTAAAATCACAAATTTTTCTGATCTCGAATTTTTATTTCTCTATTACAGTATTTACCAATTTTCACCTATATTTGAATTCCAATACTACTTATTCATACGTCCATTCTGTAAATACTACGAAATTTCCCTCGCCAACTTTTACAACGCCCTCAATTTTCTCTCCAACTCCCTCCCTCTACAAAGAGAAAGGTTTTTCCAATTACAGACAACAGTAAAAACCTTAAATCGGCGATTCTCACTCAACCTTTGAAACAATGAAAAGATTTCCACGAAACTGGAAAACGTAAATCCAGGGGTGAAGAAAAAAACTGCCGGAGTATGGATTCCTAATCCGAGCTTAGAATCTTCGTTCGACTCGACAATGACTAAGCAGGCAAGAAAATGGAAAGAGACGGGAGGTCGCCGAACGCGGAGGTGGAAAAGAGGCAGAGTAATCTCGATTAAGAGAAGAGTCGTGCGTGCACTCGCACATCGAGGCCGTTCAATTGCTTCGCTGCAATCTCGATAAGAGCGACGCCGAGCTGCACCGCCTTCTAAATACTGGTAATGGCGCTTAATATATCGCCGCGAGATAACAATCGGCGGTACACACGCGCCCAGGGACTTTTACCTGCTTTTGCCGGGTTTATCTTCCCTAGCTGGGCCCCGTCCACGGCGCGAGAACTCTACGCAACCTCCGTTGTCATTTTCGACGGATCGAACCACACTGACCAATCTACAGCATCTCGATGGAGGCCAACTACTTTTGATAAAATAAGACATGCACTGAGAGACTCGCTGCACTGATAACTCGGGCCGGTTGGGGGATCTGCCTTCCGCTGTCTCGTAAATTACCCTTTTAGAAGGATAATGACGAAGAAACGAGCTTTCAGTGTAAACGCCGCAGTATACAAAAAATATACAGTAATTTTTTCATTTTTTACTGGAAGTTATTATCCTTTGCAAGTGTCGCTTTTTTTCCACACACTCAATGAAAAAATTTCATTTTTGTATTGAAATTTGACGAGAGCGGATAAAATTTTTACCATACTATGTAGTAATTACACTACCAAACGTTCGGGAAATTTTTTCATACTTTAGTATAGTGTTAAAAAAAAAAGTTATATTCCCTATTAGAGTATTGGCGGTTTTTAACTCAATAGATGATTTTTGTAGTAGATTTTGTAGTCTATTTTTTGTACAGTAAAAAAAAACCTCAAATACATTTATGAGAAATCATCGTATACACGATTCGGAATATTTCTTCATTTTTGTTGAGAATTTCCATACATGAAGAATTTTTTCATACATAGGAGGAGTTTTAAGGATTATGAAAAATTTGAATATAAAAAATCTCCAATATTCTATAATATTTCTATATGCAGGTACGAAAAAATCACAATTATTTTTTACAGTGTAGCCTATAGGGTATGCGTGTAGGCAGAAAACATTTTCGGGAGGGGTTTTTAGAAGTAATATATTTACTCTGAGATGACATGATTTTGATCATTGATGGTGTGGTTACGAGGGCATGATTTTTTGTTTTTCGAATTTTGAGATTTTGAGGTTATGCAACTTTTGAGGTAAAGAGTCACACATTTTTGATGTTCGTATTGAATGTGATGAAATTTGATTTTTCTGATATACCTATTTCATATTTTAAATAAATTCATTTGTTTAATTCATATTTAGCTATTATGCATTTTGAAACTTATTCATAGTAATTATTAATTTTTATTTTTGTATGATATTTTTATTATTATTGTTACATATAGAATTAGAAAATTTTTCAGATATTATTATTGATTTTTAATCGATTCTCTAATATTCGATATTTCCTATGATCTAGGAACCAAAAAAAAAAAAATTTTACTATTATTGTAGATTTGAAAAAAAATGTACACAGATTCCAAGAATTTTAAAGATTTTTTTATTTGATGCTACAGCATTAACAATTTTAATGATTTTGAGTATTAAAACTGATTCTTAATAGAAGAGTATCTTTTATGCAGATTCTGAGTATTTTTTTTTTGGTTGTTTTTTTTCCTATTTTTTTCAGAATGTTTACAATCTGAATTATTTTCTGAAATTTTTATGTATTGTTGAAGAGATTTTTAAGATTATTGTCTCTATGATTCAAAGTTCAATAAATTTCTGAGAAAGTTATAAATATCAACATTGTTTTTGGTATTAATAGATTTTTAGTATTTACTTCATTTTTCAAGAGTGTAGAATATTTTAATGAATTTTCTAATATTCTTCTAAGTTTTGAGTATTTAAATTCTTCATGTTTTTCAGATTTCTTGAATTCTCGAATTTTTTGTAATATTTGTAAGTTTTTGTCTCGCTTTTTAGTGTTCTTCTAAATTTCTATTATTTTAAAAAAAATTACTATTTATGCTCTTAAGAGCTTTATCCTCTAGAATTTCAAATTTTACATATCGTGCAGGTATTTGTTCAAATTTTTTAAAAAACAGTTCTTTCATAGAATTTTACTATACTTCAAGTATTTATTCAACCTTTGTGTTTTTCGTAAGATTTTAAGGTATCGTAATAGATTTTTATTTGGATTAGATTATCTAGTTTTTAATGAGGACCCAAAATCATAGGTTAAAACGTTGTTGATAATGAACATTATTTGGAAAATTCGGAAAAAGTTAATTTTACTCGTCGTGAGCGGTTTATTAAAAAAAAATCAAATAGTTGTTTTCTGGTTATATAGTTATAATAACAAATTTTGATCAGTAGATTAATTCAAACATTGAATATGTTACTTGATACATTGATCTATTTGAAAAACAGAGTAGGGTCATTTTAATTAAATTCGTCTTGGTAATTCAGGTTTTGCCTTTTTTTGTGTAAAAATTTTTTTATAGTATCTGCATAAAAATCAATCAGACATGTATGTTTTGTTTTCGAATTAATTAAAATTTTTTCGTCCTGTGAAACTTTTGAAGTATTTACTCCAAGGTTGATATACTTTATCTGTCACATTTAAGTTTTTGTTTTTGATAAAATAGCTGAACAGAAAGTTGCTGGATTGTTATAATTTTCTTTTTCATTTTGTAGCTTAAGTTTCATTTAATAAAATGTATAGTTATCTGATGAATTTTTAAAAATTTTTCCAACCAGTGTTTTAAATTAAAATTTTCCCAGACATATCGAAAACTACATACCTGAATAAACAATTAATGGACAAAGTACTTTTCTGATGACATTAAAAAATCTAACAGAAGGTTTATGCGTTGAAAAAATAGCTACGCATAGTTACGAATGACGAAAAATCTTGCTACTTGTATTTTGTATATTTCTCAGTAAATAATTTACAAGTGTAGCAAGTCATTATCCTTACCTTTGTTTCAACTTATTTCAACATTAACAAAACTCCCAGAAATAATATCCAAAAACGTTCTTCAACTTTTGGAACCTTTTCGTATTCTATTCGGAAATGCAAGAAACGCAAACAAGAAAAATGAGGAAAAACCTCGAATAAGAAGAAGAAGATGAAGAAGAAGAAGAAGAAGAAGAAGAAGAAGCAGAAGGAAGAGTCGCCACGAGGTCAAAAGGCTGCTGGGGACTCGAGTTGACGGATAAACATAATGATTTAATGACCATTTCGTATATGAACGACACAAAATTCTATGATCACAGGGGCCTCACTTGCCACGAGGCTGCAATTATTTTGCGTCACGTTGGACTTTCTCACGACCCATGACCACGCGAGAAGAAAGTGCACTCCGCCCTGGAAGTAATTATTACGCGAATGAAATTCATCCCCTTGAGAAAAACGACGGTGAAACTCGAAGTGAAGGCGGGAAAAGTTGAAAGGAAATTGCAAAAAATACGTCGACAGTAAGGAAAAAATCTAGTCACTATAACAATAAAATATTGTTAGTGTGTATTCAGTCTGGAATAATATAGTTTTTTCTAGTTATTTACTGCATTTTTTGTTATGTTATATTATTTAGATTGAAAATGATATTGTGGTAGATGATGTATGTTGTCAAATTTCTAAGATGTATTGCAATTAAAAAAAGAAAAAAAATGTGATTAGTGTTGGGATTTGTAAAATTATATTACATAACTTTTAGTGTACGATATCGAAATAAGTATGATCAATATAAAAAAGGTATAAATTGTTTTTTAAACTTGCTATAATATTTTAAAAATTCTAATATTTTAGTTATCGAAGGAAAATGTACCATAAATATGTTAAAAAGTACTTGATTTTTTCCTCATTGTAAAAAGTAACCACGGAACTCGTCTGAGAGAATTTTTCGGCGCGTGCATTACGGCATTTGAGGCGTTCCTTGCCCATGGTCAGGTGCGAGAATGCACGTCAGGAGAATCATATAAATATCAGGCTACGAGCGCGGGATCACGAGGATTTGGAGAGATCTCATCCTGTTTTTATTGTTCTTTCGCACTTTCCTCTGACTTTTTTGCGCCAATAAAACGACAAGCTTGAGAAGAAAAAACCGGTAATTGTAGAAACGATGAAATCCATTACAGCCGGCAGGTTTAGCATTAAGAGAATTTTTTTCGAGAGCGAGATGATGAATTGAGTATGGTTTTTTTGCCTCAATTAATAACTTGCGTAATACGTTCACTAAGCCCCTGCGGAACGACAGTTTTCGTTGGATGAATATTTGTTTTTGCAATGTTGATAATACTTTTATTCATAGGAAATTTTTTGTTAGAACAATTTAAGGTTATTGGATTGATAGAGCTTTTGGTAAAGTTTTAATATTATTAAAATATAGTGAAATTTTTTTTAAGTGTTGTTTAACATGTTGGTTATTATTCTGAGAATGTGAATATGTTGTAAATAATGTTTTGTAGAGGACTTAATATTTGTAGTAACGAAAAATGAGACGCTTTTTATTAATATAAAATAAAAATCGTAAAATAAATGTTTCTAAAATTTTCTTGAATCGTCAGGAATAAATGGTTTAGAACAGTTCTCAAAATTTCTTCTCGATATTGATCAATTCCGCTATACATCAAACGAGATTCCCAATCTTCAAAAAACAAAAAACGTAAGTTAATATATTTCAGACGTCGGTTTAAGTTCTGTCATAAAAAAGACAGAATGAAAAACGAACAGAATTATCTATTCAAATGACAACATTTTTTTTCACATAAGAAATCATTCACGGTAGCACCTCGAATATATGGCCTATTTATGCAAAAAATGGAATTATTGGTAAATTCCGCAAAAAAAGGCCGAACGCGACTTTGATGAATCGAATTGACTGAAATTATACATCACGAGAACATTAAGGATAAGGCAAAAAAAATCAACTTAGAATTACGCTTACGAGCAGGAAATTGGAACAAGGATTAAGGTTGCTTTTATAAATTAATCTTATTAGTGTCGACACTCATCTCTATCTTACACTCGACTTGGTTTTCCAAATAGCAGAAACGAAGTCGAGTCGATATGCAAATAGGGTTCGAAGATCGCTGCTATTTCATCACCTTTTAACGAGTCTTATTTTTCATTTCGTGTTTTGCTGATAATAATCGTCATTACGATTCACTTACGAAATTCCTCTTTGATAAAACTAACAATTTGTTGTTTTCAAAAATAAAAAACAGCGATGAAGTCGAAAGTTTTCATTACTAGGTGTTAGTTAAACAAATTATGTATAAATAACATTGACGACACACATAATGTCACAAATATGAATAACTAAAAAAAGTTCGTTTTTTCTTATGTTATGTCAGATCTTATGTAATTATATGAAATATAACAGTCAGTACACAATTTTTGATAGTTTGAAATAGTACAAACTATGTTAAAGTTTGTTGAACTTGCAAAGTTTTAGGTAATCCTCAAGTTCTTTAGTTAGGTCGACTTGAATAAGGTTAGGTTATGAGCGTGACGGTATAACACGGTCAGAACGGTCAGAACTGTCTCCCAACACAATACTACATTGTTAGCGTGATTTTTGTGAAGTCGTGTAACGTTCCCATTTGCGCTGAAGTACGAGTACAACGTAAATGTTTCCCATTTAGTTCGTGATTTACGACTGAAACGTGTTTCGAGAGGTGTTGATCGCATAATTGAGCCCATAATCGATCGCTGTCGTCGTCGATCGCTCGTCGATACGGTAATCACGGGGTGGAATCTCCACGATCATATCGATAATGGTATTCCCGAGAAAGACTTCATCCTTTACGTCTATACGTGCAATATTTCTAGAGTTTCTAGAGATTTGAAAATCACGAAATTGTTGACCAAGTTTTCGTTAATCTACAGGGTTTAATAAAATGTGTATCCTTATCAAGGGCGAATCTGAACGTAAATTTTTGTGGGAGGTAACAGGTTGAATCAGGAAAATTAAATATATAGATTTGTAGAATTCTGGGTAATAACTGAATACAAAAATTATGTATGAAATTTACATAGATTATAAAAATGCATATTACAGCATGTTACTGCTTTTGAGATTAGCTATATTTGCAATAAAAAATTACATATCTTACAACTTTCGAATTACAAAGTTCATTGAAAAATGTGCAAATGGTTACAATTTCCAAAATTTTTGGTTGACAAATGGAAAATCGAACAATTCGGGAAACGCATATTTGAATACAGAAATCATGACTTTGAAAAATAAAAATACACATAACTGTCATCGACTAATTGAAAATCAATTATCTTGAAATTCAGGTTACATAAATGGTTATTGAGTTTTTGTTATCGAGTTTTGTTAACAAGGTTATAGACAAGGGCGACAAGTTTTAAAAATAACAATTGTTTCGCTAACGAAATCAATAAATAAAAAATATAAATCTTCGTATTAAAAAATATTCTGATATTGATGTTTTGGTAGAAAATTCGGATAATATAAAAAATTGTGTATTTTTATAAATTTATAATAATAAATGAAGAAATGTCAATGACTTTATAAATTTTCGCTAAAAATGTCGTCGAACTCACTGCAAAGTATAAGAGCTGGAAAGAAATTGAAATCAACGAACTCAAACTAGTTATCAGTAAAGATTTAAATAACAAAAAACAAGTTTTTGGATCGTAACAAGTTTGTGATCTCCATATATTTAATCATGATATTTAGAAGTGTAATTTTTTTGTTATCAGGATAAATAGTAAATTGGTAACAATAAATAGAATGTGTGTCATGCTCAGGCAGTGATACTTGAAAAAAATTAAAATTTTGTATCACTTCAAATTCTAGTTTGAAACTTAATGTAAAATGTGCTAATCATCAAAAAATTTCATATTTTAGCTTCAATGAATAAAAGATCAAAGAAAAAAATTTCTCATTTTAGAATGTGAGATTCCGGCTCTCAATTCCAGAAAAATCTTTTTATTGATATTATTCAAAAGAATGATAAAAATATAAGTTATATTATTGCTGAAATATTAAAAAATTTTAATTAATACTTAACTGTGAGAATTTTCATTTCAACGATATTTACCAAAAATATTTTAATCACCAATGTAACTGATTCTGAAATTTCTTTTTTCCCATGCATCCGTAAAAAAGGCCACTTTATTTCTATGGAATGCGGGAACAAAAGCCCCTTTTTGGAGTACTCGGAAATCAGCGGGAAATA
>JAPYZL010197803.1:0-18630 GCA_030522825.1 Platygaster orseoliae | reverse complement strand
AGCGTTAAAAACTGTTTTTACGGATTAAAAGTAACGAAAACTTTGATTGCCAATTAAAAATTGGCGTATTGTCGGATGATTTCGCAACTTAGTTCGTTATAAGCGGAAAACCCTCACGAACATTTTGATTCATAAATCAGGCAAATCCTATAATTATTAACGAAGTTATCGTAAGTTGGAAATTCCGGTAAATATTGAATTCGTCGCGGATGAGTAACGGAGCGACTGCCGTTATCCCCTCCCTTGCATACTAGGCGAAGCGATCTCGAGCGTAGGTAGTGTTCTGCTATCCGGACCCTCAATTATTTACATTATAAAATATAATATAAAATAAAATATAAAAATAAAATAATAATGAAATAATAATAAATATGAATTAAATACAATAAGTATCGTGTATATAATAAATGTGATAAGTTGTTTTTCTGAGACCGCTTCTTTAATATTTGTAACTATGTTGAAGAATTCACATGCGACAGCTCGAAATTCCATTCCCTTTTAAACAGTGTCCTCAGTTTGCTACATGCGTGTATGTCACACACACTGACGTCACGTAAATTTTACGATCTCGCAAATCTTTCTCAAACGACGTAATCACGGCCTTGATACGAAAATAAACATCAAAGAATGCGCCGAAGCGGTCGTATTCTTCGCAGTCAACCCAGTCAACAGATGAAAAAGAGAAAGGCGTGCGTAAGGTAGAAGGCACTTTTCGTTCGTGTTCTTGAAACAGTTACGAAAAACGCAACTTCACGTACACAAAACACTACCGAAAAGGCTCATTTTTCATGTTCCAGTGACAAAATGAACATTTTCATCACTATCTAACCTCAAACCGGATATTTGGACGTGACTTTGAGGCTATTGTGATGAAAAATTACGTTCGCAATCGTGAGCTATCGTCAATTTCGGCTTTGTCTATTTTGTCCCTCGCTTTCAGCTCGGGCAAAAACGTACGGCTTCGCCAAAATTGACTCTAGCTCCCGATTACGAAAATAACTATAATGCTATGAGAAGGTAGGAGAAGATTTTGAGTACTATCGAGAAGCATGGAGAAGGGAATTTTCTGTAAGTTAATCCGAGAACGATAGAATGGAGAAGGTTGGAGAAATATTGGAGCTTCAGATTTCGACTCGGGTAGGTACATGATAATTATACTTTGCATCATATAAGTTAATATAAATGACGAGTATATTTATACATATACTAGAAATATTTCCGAAAATGTTTCGAACAAGTTTGATAAAAAAAAGTCTATTAATTGATATCTATGGAATATTATAAAATATAAAATAAATTAAAAACGTGTATGAGTGATTTCGCAGTTTGAGATAAAAAATTCCTCTGCTAATTAAAACGTGTTCCCAGTTTAAAAATTATTTCCGATCATAATATAAGATGACGGAAATTGAAGAACCTTATAATTTTTATAGGAAACTTTTGCACTTGAAGAAAACAAATAATTTTAGGTTAATTTTAAATTGATCTTTGAAGCTTATTGAACTTAGATATTCAAAAACTACAAACTGCAACTAACATATAAGAGCTCAAATTAGTATTGAGTGACGTTCTTCAATATCGTGCTTTTTCAATTTCAATTAATTGCTTTTGAGATCTTATGTAAATTTTTCTCGTAAATTCTACATAATTGTAATGTTAACTGCTTACGTAAGCTTTATGAAAACATAGTCAATAAGTTTATGTAAACTATTTATAATATGTTAGATGCTTCAAATTATTAGGGATATATACGTGTACAAAAATAGTATACAAGTAATTTTTTAAAGTGTATTTTTATGAGGCGTGTAAAATATCTTTTCATAAAACAAAAGAACTTGAAATCGACTTAAAATACTAATCGAAATACCAAAATACCATGAAAGTTTATCGTATGATTAATAATTTTATTTCAATGCTAAATTTGATTGAATGATAATCTATCATATTCATATTTTATTAATATCAAAATACAAATAGAACTAGACATAGATGAAAATAGAACTAAAAAATAGATCCAGAGCCACATTGAAAAACTTATTTGGTTGGCTCAAACAAAGGTTTGGTCGTTACATTACCAACTTAATATTTGGTTTACTTGAATTAATGTTTTTTTGACTGTAGAATATTTTTAGTTTGGATCAACAAACTCAAGTTAGTAGAAACGCAAATTTTTTTGACTAAAAAAAAACTTGTTTCTCTAAACTAAAAATTTATTTAAGTGAACCAAATATTTGGTTCGTCAAATAACAGCCAAGTTGGTTATTCAGTGTAGTATATTATATTTCTGTATGAAAAAATGTCAGAGATATCTACATTCGTGTCCATACTTGTAGTAAAAATTTTGAGATTTCACACTGTTGTTTATTTTAAAAACGATTAATGAAAAAAAAAAATTTGAAATAAGTTAGAAACAATACGCACTGTATAACCTTCTTAGAAGTGAGAAATTGCTGGCTCTAAAATTCAGGAAATAGTTTTTAATTTCAAAAAGCGTTTTCCACTTTCAAGTAATATCTTTTTATTTTCCAAGAACTTTTTTTATGCTGAAAGAGCGTTTTTCAACTCTTGAAAATAAATTTGGAGACTTTTAATCCTTTGGACTCGAAGGACTATTTTAAGTTGGTGTTACCTCTTCAAAATTTCGAAGGACTTCTTCATCTTTAAAGAGCATTCCTCGACTCCAGAAATGGATCTACTAATTTCGAACCGTTATCTTATAATTTCGAGTCCCCCTCATATTGTAGTATCATCCACCAACTTTAGTTCTTGAACTCATGAGAAGCACTTCAAAATTTAAGAGGACATTCGTTGTCTTTGAGACAGCACTCTTAGCCGCAAGCGAACATCCCTTAACCAATATTGGAAGATTTCACCCTAATTTCAAGCAGCTCCCTTATAATTTCCAGAGACTGCCCTATCTTTCTAAAAGTATTCCACAACTTTCAAAAAGCGCCCACAGGTTTTAAAGGGCAACCCTCAACCTTTGAGGACCTCTCCAACTTAAAGGGGAGGCTCCCTTCTTCACAGAGAAACGTCCCTTGTTTTCCAGGTTGGGTCTCTTATTAGGTAGGAAAAAACCTTGAATTCCGGAAAGTGCAATTAAAAGTTAGGTACATGTTAGGATAGTTGGGTAAGGGATGGTCGAATTCGAGAAATCTCAGAACATCTCGAAAGAAGGAAGAGAGGAAAAGGAGCCTGGTGGAGGAGATTGCGCGCGGCGCCGACTCATCGTCCTGCTATGGCCTTGCGCGGCCTGCGCCCGCGCTCATTTGACTGATGACTCGGAGGTGGTGCTCTGGAGGCCACCGGTGATCTAGCCGCTGTCGCCGCGTGACACAGTGCGAATCCAGAGCGCGGCGCCGCGTGTCATCATAATCGCAGTGTGATAAAAATGCCGGATCACCAGGAGGTCGTCGAGATTAACGTCGGGGGCACCGCGTACACGACCTTCCTGTCGACACTCACGCAAAACCCCGAGTCACACCTGGCGAGGCTCTTCTCTGAAGACGAGCTGGACAAAGACTCCGGAGGTAAATACTTCCTGGACCGCGACGGTGTGGTTTTCCGGCACGTTCTCGACTTCCTCCGCAACCAGAAGCTCGTACTGCCAGAGGATTTCAAGGATTTGAAAAAGCTCAAACAAGAGGCCAATTTTTATGGCCTCCCAGAGCTCGAGAAGGCGGTGGAAGAGCACAGGTCTGCGGCTTCCGGGCACATTACTGTCTCTTATCGCGGCAGTTTCGCCTTCGGTCGAGATGGCAGTTCGTCGGCCGAAGTTAAATTCAGAAAGCTCTCCAGGTACTGATTGCCATCTTCTACTCTGTAAATTCAAAACAGTGGAAAAGGATCAACTGAGAATCAGTGGTATCACGTGGTCCGAAAAATAACGAATCAGTAACTTAGGATTCCATTGGTACGTCAGTGGAATTCTACTGTTTTGGATTTAGAAATTAAATATTCTAGCAATTTGAATTCGAAGTTTTAGTTTGATTCTATGATCATAGAATTCATTATGAATTATTGAATTACAGATTTCGCAATATTTTAATGTGTTTTAACTGGAGCAAACCTTGGAAAAAATAATCATGCTGATTTTACATTCATTAGAGTCCCTTTCTTTGCACGTGATTTTTGAATTATACATATTTTACTGGAAGATATTCCGTGTACTATTTGGTGTTTGAGTTTTTTCGTGATTAACATTCTAGGGTCGTTTTATATCGAATCATCTTTTTCTCTGTGTTGGCAATTTTTTATTGCATCTTTGTTGAAATCAATGAGGTACTTTTTGTTCAAATTTTAGTTGTTCCGTCGTAGAGAATTATTGAAAAAACGGCTGAAATACTGATATTCTTTGATTCATTTTTTTTAATGATTAAATAACTCGGCCAAAAATCCTCAAATTTGTATGACTTTTTCATTTGGTAAGCAAAGTTTTATCCAAATAGAAAAAAAATCAAAATCTGTATTTTTCGATTTTTTTTTATGAAAAATCACAAAATTTTCGACTTTCAATTTTGACATAACATCGGTTTAAAAAAAATTTTTTTTTGCTAATAGAGATTAATAATAATCACTGTTTATGCAATTTATTTGTAACAAAAAACGAAGGAAAAAAATTGATACAAAATAAAAATTTTACGTTTATAATTTTTTAATTTTTTTATATTAATCAAGTTTGTTTATTTAGATGAAATTTTACCTGCACAATGAAAAAGAACTGTATAGCAATCAGATTTTTTTCGGTTCAGTTGTATAATTATAAAGAAAAATTCATTAATGACAACCAAGGGAAATAAAATTTTAAGTCGATATTTCCAAAATCCCCTACAACAAAAGAACTGAATTTCAAGCAAAAAGAAAAAAATACGTGTCTCACTGATTTAAATAGAGATGCTAGAAAAATTGTAATTTAAATGACTCTCTACCCAAATCCAATCACAGAAATTTACCTTGAAACTGAATCATCGAGGTTTTGTACTTTTTTCAGATTCATCATCTAACTTGAGTAGCTGAGTTCTATAAAAAAAAAGTAAAAACTCTGTTAGCTGCAAGGGTCATAATTTTTCAATTTGAAATATCTTGAATCTTCTCGCTTCAGTAAACTGCACATTGAATCCTCAGATTTCATGTCCAAACTGGTGTCGTTTTCAAAGTTAAACTTGTGAATAACATGTAACTTGAAGGTAAATTTAGATGCTGAAACTTTACTTCCTCAATGAACTTATTGTTAGTAACTCAATTAGTCGTGATGTGAGTAAGCGAACTTAAAAGTAATTTGTTAGATGTGTAGCCCTTCAGTTAGAGTGATATGAAATAATTAATTAAGTGCTCACGCTTGATATAATTAGGAACCCAACCCTTAATCTGATAGCTTCAACTTGACATTTAGGTCTAATTGAGGATAATCAATTTTAAAAATAAACTATCTTCACGAGTTGTTTTATTATATTCATAGATTTCTCATGTCAATCAGCAGCATTATTAATTTTGAGCTCTTATTTGAGAAAAGCATTAAGGAATAAACGTCCATTGGGTCGTCATTTTCAACAGTCATTTTTTATGTAATGTTTTACCAAAATGTTATCTACTAATTCGAGTTTTAATGTCACACTGAAGTTTTCTTGAAAAAGAATTAAGAAAATAATACGATCAAATAAAATAATTCTGTATATCAAAATTTTTTACTCATGATGTCTACAATTAAGTTTTTTCTACGGAACCATTTACAAATATTAACAGGAAAGTTTTATTTCAAAACATTCTCAGTTAAATCTGTAAAATGCCTAGAAAATTTGAGGAGTGCATTTTTTTTAAAGCCCTAAAATTCGAAAAAAATTAATTTCTTCAGTTAATTTCACGGAGAGAATTCAAATAGACCAAAAATAGAAATTTTACTCAAAAACCTAACGTTATTTTTTTAAGGTCATGATTTTTGTATTTTTCAGAAAAATTTCAAATAATGGGAATCGGAAACATTCACTATAGACATTTTTTACTGTACAATTGGATGAAATGTGGCATAAAAAAATTTTCACTGAAAATTTAAAGAGGTTCAATAGCTCAAACTTTCAAATTATAAGTTAGTATTGAAAAATTCTGATTGTTTTATAGCAATAGTCATGAGTAAGAAATTGAATATATATATTTTTAATTTTTATTATTAAGCACGAGAAAAATGGAACAATAGCAAGTAACCATACTTTGATTTTCTAAACACCCGAGTTCCAATTATATTGCGTATTTTGAAAAATGTATTTTCCAAATAATAGTTTATGTTAATTAGAGAAAAAAAAGAAGAATTTTCATACAGTCAAAACAATTAGAATATATTTTCAAGTTCGAAGAATTTATATGTAGAATTGACAATTTTAAATACTTGAAGTAAATCCCAAAAACTAGGTATTTGTAAATACTGTTTTCATCAAATAAACATTTTATTTTAAAAAGTAAACTCTAAGAAAGAAAAATAGTGAAATAAACAAACCTGAAAAATCTGACAGACTCAATTTTTTAAACTTCTTAGGTTTAAAATATTAGTGCTTATATTTAAACTGAAAAAATCACAAAATAAACTTGTGGAGTGAATCCTCATTAAATTTAAATAGTGGAAATCTAGCTCGGCAAGAAATGAAATTTTTTTTTAGAAATCTGAAGAGTTGATAATTCCAATTTTTTAATAGTACTAATTTTTAAAAAATGGTTATAATTGGAATTTCAATATAAAATAGTTTCACGAAGTCGATGAATAATATGAAAATGCACCAATTCTGAAAAGAATTATTGTTTAAATTTCAATACCTGGAGAATTGAAAATTTGAAATTCAAAAATTCTATAATAGTTACTATATATGCCGATTCTGTTACTAGAAAAAATTGATGATTTCTCTTTTTAACGCATAAGAAACTGTAAAATGTTATAATGACAAAATACTTCTTCCAAATGAAAATATCCTAACTCTGAAGAACCGAAATTGAACTTGTGTCAAACTTAAATTAAAAATTGAAACACCTAGTGTTCGAAATTCGAAAGAATCTCAAAAATAAAATATTTTCATTTTATTTATTATTTTCATTTTATACAAAGTAGAAAACCGCAAATTATTTGAATTTCCTGTCAAATCGGACTGGGCGCATGATAAAGTAGATAATTTAAAGTTAGAAATTTTTTATTCAATTAACATTTTTCATACGAAGAAAATAATTTTTCAATATATAGTTTATCCCACATCTTTTCAGAATACAGAAAGATTGTCGCAACATTTGTGAGAAATATATCTTCAAAATTATGACAGTTGATTGAGGATCTAGCACGAAAATCTCTTGTGCCAATTTTCAAAAAAATAGCGACTTTTTTTTTAAGAGATTCACATAAAGCACGATTTGGCTGTTATTCTGTTTTGATGTATGACCATAAAAAAAATCGATTGTAGGAGTATTGACGGCAATTGATGGTCACATGTTTGCTTTATATGAAATCCCTCTAAATTATGGACATGGACATATTTTCATGGAAATAGCTCAGTTTGTGAATTTTAGGAATTTGTATAAGAAATTGCTTACAAATGGCAGAGTAAGTGAACATTTTACTCAAGAGAGAATGTTCTCCTAAAAATTTTATGAAGAATTTTATACAACATTGGAGCATGAAATTTTTTCAACAGGATTCAAAAAATGATTACGTATAAAAATACTTTAAATTTTCAGTATTTAGATTCCAAGTTTAAAAAAGTTTTGAAATGAAGATGAGTGAGAGTTCGAATGAAGTTTTTCAAAAAATGTGCACTTTCAATATTACAGTAAGCCGTATACATTGGTACCGTATATTAGTAATTAGTATGTATTATTTACATTAATGTTTAAATTTAAGTTTGATAAATATTTGAAAAATTCAAATAAATATTTCAATATTCACTATTTATTATATATAACTGAAAGAAATATTTTTAAATATTTATTTTCATTTTTTAAATGAATATGTTTCAAAAATTTGTTATGTGATTATTATTTATTTATTTAGTGTTCTCATGTGATATTCTAATTATTCAACTATTTACATTAATTCAACGCTTTTATTTTTATTTAGAAAATTCTTAATTTTGATATAACAACTTTTAGAAAAAAAACTTGAATTCTTTTCGACTTTTTTTATTCACATTCTGAATTTCTGTTCAATTCGTTGAAAAAGTTTATAATACTTCGAAATGGAATACGTATGTAGGAAATATAGTTCTTTATGTTAACAACTTCTTATATGCTACAAATTAAATTCAACGAAATATTTTTATTTTATGCCAATAAACTCTTGAATATCGACACGAAAGTTTTCTTGACTTGACAAAATAAAAATATTATCCGTGGAAACTGTGAAAAACTACATGTTGTGAATTTGAAGCTATGAAAATATTTGCATAGAAAATACAGTATATATTCACAGTTTATCGTACTGAATTTTCATTTTATATATTTTTCCAAGAATTTAATCAGTTGAAATTATAGGAATCCAAGTGTTTCTTTTTTCAACGCAAGTTTTTTAATTTCTTGTCCACGTTTTTTCATCTTGAAAAAGGTTTCCAATCCTAAGTAAATACGAGGATCATGAGTTGTGTTTTCTGCGATAGAGCTGAAACTGAGCAATGTTATTTTGCAAGAATTTCAGATTGAAGAAGCTTGAAATTTACATTGCTACAGTGAATTTTCGAACAAAGATGCCTTTTGAATTTTCTCATATTGAGAGTCAGAATCCTTTAAATAGCAGCTTAAATAAATCAACGAATGATTCAGTTATCTGTTATTTCCGAAACGTGAGGTAAAATACCTAAGTAAATGCTTTATTTTTGTATGAATTTCATTGAACTGGAATTTCAAGGAAAACAAGTGGGTAAAATATATAAACTGAAGAAGGATTTGCCAATTAAATACAAATTACATGTTTGAAATTCAGTGAATTAGTTGATTCGTAGCAGTATTTCACGATTTTCGAAAAAAAAACTAAAAAAACTCCAGCTAAGCTAACTCATTAAGTTATTACACTACTGAACAATTTCTTTATTAATTCCTGATTTTATATACTTACCAATTAACTCATGAACTCGATGTTCCTCTTAAAAATTTCCAAATAATAGTAATTACTAAATATCTATTACTAATTTTTTGTTCCAGTGTAAGATACCTTTTCTATTACGAACGAGGTTTTCAAAACAAATTCCTTTCGCAAACAAACAGTATTCAGGAGTATTCGTTGATGACAATCGGATTTGTTGGATTAGTCGAAACTTCAATCAAGGTTTCTCTGCCGCTGCAAAAAGAGTTTCATACGTATATATTGCTGAGCCGATTAGTTAATGTGATTCGAATCAATGCTCAAACCAAATATATCTTGTTTTTGGAACAGACTTAATAGTAAAAACTAATTAAAAAATAATAATTATTCATAACTATACCCTACAGTAAAATGTATGTACTGGTAATGTAAAAATTCTTATATAGACTTCCATGGAAATTGACGTTGCAAGATAAAATTCCCTCATCTTGCTTCAGTTCCACGTAATCGATATACTTAAACTTCCGACCTCAGAAATCTAGATATATGTAAGTTTGCATTGTGAATTCATTGAATTTTTGATCTTTTACTCCTAATTAATGATTTGAAAATTCTGCAAAAGAGTATAGAAATCTCCGTAGAAAAAGTTTTTTCAAAAACTGACACAAATTTTCACAAAATATGAAAATTAAATTTGTAGATGTTTTTTATTTATTTTATAAATATTGATATATTTTTATAATTGAGTGTCAGAATTTCCAAAATTTTTTCCCTAACTCGCAACTAACGAATATTTGCATCTCCAATATTTGGATTTTCAAAATTTCTTAGTTATTTCAATGTTTTGACTTGGGTGATATTTTTAAAATTTCGTTTCTGATACTTCAGAAAGTTTTGAAGTTCCATATTATCCTGAGTGCTTTTTGAAAAGTAAAGTTAAAAAACAAACTAGCAAAAGACAGATATAGTGACAACTCCATGTTTTCTGTCTCTTATTAGTTTTTCTTTTGATCTCAACCGTCCAAATCCTCTTCTCAATATACTTTTAAATCATTTTATCTGTATAACTACTATAGCTGAGAGTATTTTGAAAAATCAAACGATTCTTGTAATGAAATTTCTTATCAGACAATCGTAGAGAAATGGTTTGGTTACAGCAAACATTGATTTAGTAAAATATGGACCCATCAAAGTTTTTGTTGTAGTACTCAAAACTTTGCTTATGACAACCAAAACTTCTGTTATAGCAACTAAGTTTCGATTTTTACGACTGATACTTAAGCTGCAATAACCAGTTATTTGGTTATTATGCCTAAAGTTTTGGTTGTACTAACAAAAACTTCGATGGCCTCATATACTACTAAATGTAACCAAAAATTTCTCTTCGTGTGTATTTTCTGTTCACTATTTTCTATCTGAAATTGAGGTTATGTTCGACTATCATGTTCAATGGAAAATGTGTTAGAAACTTCCGTGATGAATCGTTAATTACTGTGTTGCTTCACTACGAGGTTCGAGTTATTTCGCGAAATTAGTCCCTTAGGGATGCACCAGCTTGATGGGTGACGTTTATGTGCAGGATCCTGGTCTGTGGCAGGGTCAGCTTGTGTAGAGACGTCTTCGCCGAGACGTTAAATGAGAGTCGCGACCCGGACCACGGGCTCCAAGATCGATACACGGCCAGGTTTTTCTTGAAGCACAGCAGCATCGAGCAAGCTTTTGACACGCTCCAGGAACACGGGTTCAAGCTCGTAGCCAGTTGCGGTAGCGGTACAGCCGGTGGTAACGAGCAGCTGAAGCCGGGCGTCGATGCTGAGGAAAACCGCTGGAATCACTACAACGAGTTCGTTTTCGCGCGTGAATAAATCATTAGCTGTTGAACTGATTCTCATCGCGTTGATTCAACCGAACGTCTTTTTTAGACTCGCGACAGAAATGAAGTTGAATCAACGAAACCTTGCGAAATCTTGTCTTAAATCAAAGAAACCCTGGCACCTAAGAAATAATACGTCAGCTCTAGATTTCCTTTTCTCCCTAATCATCAGATCATTGTTGCATAAGAATTTGGATTTTAGTAAAATTTTGTAGGTTATGTTGAACTCCTGCGATTTGGCCATTATTATTATTGTTAGGAACGTATTTTTGGGTTGCCAGGGAACTTGATTTCAATTGCAGTGATTTGGACCTGAGGTTGAAGATCCACTTATGGGAATTATTTGAATTAAAGCTGAATACTCGCTATAATCTCATTTGTGGGTCTTTCACTCGTTCAGTTAAGTGCTTTTTTTCGAACGTGGTTTATTTCCAGCTATTCATACTTTCGCGTTTGGAATAGCTGAGTTTGGTTACTCGTTTGTGTTGGGGGGTCGAAGAATTTGAACACCAATTTTAAGGGGCGTGAAAATTGCACCAATTAGGGATCCGGCATCTGTATTGTTGACAACGCTGATTTTTTCGAGCTGGCACTTTACACTAAGCAAACACCTTTTTTTAAACCCTGTGTACATTACGCTGTTTTCGTGACACGGTCACGTTGAAAGACCGTCTTTAAGGTTTTTCATTTCTAGGCTAGTCAATAGGCTGCAAAATGAGAAGGAGTCACTTTATTTCGTTCTCGGGGTGAGTTTTTCACTTTTACGAGATGGTGCAATTACCAACTGAATTTCAGGTAAATTTTATTTTTTACTTTTGTTTCTATTTTTGTTAATTTAGTTTCCAAGTTTGTGTTTTTTGTGAAATTTAAAGAATGAGGAACTTTGAATGATAAGTAGGTATGCATGTTTATTGTTGAAATCAATAGTTTACAATTTTTGGAACTTTCGATTGCTGCAGTTGTTTCATATGCTGATTTGGATTTTTGCTAAGTATATTGTAACTGATATTTTTTAGTTGGTAGTTTTAATAGTATTTAGGTATAAAAGTTTCGATTTTACATGAGAACTCAAAGATTGGCCAAAGTAGATATTTTTGTGTTTATTTTTTTTCATCTATGTAATAATTTCATTCTAGGCGCGAAGTTACCAATGTCTGTATTTTTGGTTTTTAAGACTTTCCAAGTTTTAGTAAATCAATCGTTTAAAACTGAATTATGAATGATAAAAATTGCATTGTCATTGCATTCACTGATAATTAAAAATTTTTATTTCGACTCTGACATCTTTGGCTCAGAAACAATAAATCATTCATCTTCGAGAGAAAAAAGCATTTATGAAAATTATGATAATCATGATGTTATGAATTTTTATTTTAGAAAATAATAAATTGTCATGCAATAATTGACAGTGAATTCGAAAATTTTCTCAAGTTCTATAGTGTTTAAAAATCAGTAAAAAAATACATAATTTTTAAATGAATACCAGTTTACCCAACATTGATATTCTACTGAATCGCTAAAAATTATTTATTTAGATTACTGAAAGACTGGTTATTGAAACACTCCACTAACGGACTAATTATTGGCAAATTCTACTGATTAACTGGCTAATAAAAAATCAAGAATTCCGAATATGAATTTTTCGTTCATCTTCAAATAGAAAAATATCTGAAAAGAAACTATAGATGCACGAACCGATTTAATCGATCGAATTAACTTGCATATAATTAATTCACATCAACTAACGCCGATCGAATAATAAACTAATAAAACACTTTACCCCCGGTTTCATGAAATTGCTCGTTTTTCATCCCATTCTATGTTTCCGCCCCGATAAATCTGATTACAAACTTGCTTTCTACTCTTTTTCATCGAATTGTATGAAAACAAATAAACAATTCAAGAAAAAAAACTCCAGGAAAAAATCTTTCGAGTAATAAATTAGGCTGCGCTATCGTAAAGCGTCGAGTAAATGGCGTGATGAGAACTATTTATACCGAAAATTCAGCGCAGAGTGATTTCGCGAGTTTAACTCAAAGAGAATTCTCGAGGCAAAGTGAACTATATCGTTTTCTTCTCCGAGGTCAAGTGTTATTATATAAGATAACGCGCGGAGTATGAATGGAAGAGAACATGTTGACGTTCTTCATCCACTACGTGAAAAATTAACCATCCATGAGATATTTTTTCTTTTTTTACGGTTTCTCCGATTCGGTCTTCAGAGTTGATTAACTGCGAACCACGGTTCTTGAATCTGAAGGTTTCCGGTTCGAAATTCAGTCTCGTTAGGAATTAAATCAAGCTGTCTCATCTGGGAGTCACTTTACTTAAATATCCCTCCATACACATTCAAAAACCCGATTTGGTTCAATTGAAAACATTTCAGTTCAGGCAAACAAATTTTCGTTATCTTCTAAAATACTTGTGGTTCCGAAAACCGAATTTTAGTCAGCAGAAATGCAAGTTTTTCTGGGTGAACCAAAGTTTGTTCGCCGGAACCAAATATTTGTGAAATTTAGCAGTTTTTATTTTTATAACTTACTGTATATTATAGAGAGCATTTTCTTTGGTAAGAATGAGAACACTGCCGTTTGAATATTCACTTCTTGGTCAACTTTTTCACATACCCAAATTTCTGGAGTAAGTTAACACGAAAGTATTGGTATATTTCATGTTCGTTAATACATGATATGAAATTGATCGTTTTTTTAACACTATAAAAAGGTAAAAAAATGATCTTCTTGATTCTTATACGAAATGAGCTTTTATCTTGATAAAGTATGTTCTTGTGCATGAAAAGTGGATACCAAAACTCAAATTTCATAAATCCGAAATAAAAAATTCTACCATTTAGAGTTTCTAGCATGAAATATTAAGATTTTCTACGTTTTTGAAGAATTAGTGTCAAGATTTTAATTATTTGAAGAGGTAAAAAAATTCTCAAGTTCACAATCAACATTCTGAGATAAAACGATGTAAATTTTGTAGGATAGAACATGAAAATTTTATAATCAGAAAAAGTTATTCGATAATAATATGTTGAAAATAATAATTTTCGAAGTACACAGTTTCACAGTAATCGCGGACTTATGTGACGTCGAAATTTTATTCAAAAAAATATATATATTATATTGGGATAAAAATTTAGTTTCTGTCTTGACAACTATTAAGACTGTTTAAACTCTGAAATACGCAGAAAAATAAAAATGCTGGAACTGGAAATGCTGTACAATGAAGTATTTGAAGTTAAAATTATAAAAGTTCTTATTTTACAGCTTTAACTTTCAAGTGTTCAGTTTGTTTAGTCTTTGTGTCATTCCAGCAAAAGTTTTTATTTTGTGCAATGTGTCTTTGAATATTGCATGAATGAAAAATAATTGTTTGTGCAAGATTTTTTGAAATAACAATTAGTGGTTGCAGTCATTATTCTTGCAGAAAATTAAAAAAAAATTGTAATCCAAATTATTTCGAGTAGGAAAAAAATGCAACTCCTTTCTGTGGATCTACGATTCGTGTGTAATTATTCTAATTTCGTTATGCTTCCATCAAGATCATTTTTTCCTTTAATAATGTTTTTATAATTAACATATTGGATGAACATTGGATGTAAAAGTTGACTTTGTTGGCTTAAATATACTTTTGGTCGTTATTTGATTCACTTGCATAACTTTTTCTTCAGGCAAAGAAATTTTATTAGACTCCAACAAATTTTGGTTCAGTCGATGAAATTTATATTTATGCTGACGAAAATTTGTTTGTCCGATCAAAAAATACTTAACAGAAAAAAAATTTGTTTGCTTGGACAAAGAACTAATGAAAGTGTTTTTAATATTTGGTTGAATAAATAACGATCAAACGTTTGTTTGAAAACATATTATATTAATATTGTGGTTTTTACAAGGCGTGTTTTTCCAAAAAATAACAATGTAATGACTTGAATTAAAGAACCACCACGATATTGAAATATATTTTCTTTGATGAAGTTGAATAATGTAAATTTCATTATTAGTAAAAGAATTCATAGTCACTGTAAATTATAGCCAAATTCATAAAAATACTGTATCGAATTTTTCGGAAAGTCGTAGACATGTATGAACCATAATTTTTAAATATTCAATCAACACAACATTTTTTTAAAAACTTGAAAGTAACAATCAATCAGGAAAAAAATATTTTTGAGGAGCGTTTGTTTATAAAATACGATGCATAACAATTAAAAATAAGTACATTTTTCCTGCACAGCGTTATTTTGAACAAAAATTTTCTGTAAAAAAATACGATTGAACTGTTTGCACAAAAAAATATTTACAAAACATACTGTATAAAATAACCATTCTCAAAATGCTTTAAAAAACTCCTGCTGATTTGAAACCAAGCAAACAAAATCCTAAAAATCTACAAAGACCTCGCAATCCTCAGATGTTATGATAGCAGTGTCATAACTTTTCGCAATCTTGGAATTTGTAAATATCGAAAAACCTTACAATATTCAGACATGAATTGAAATTCCAAACTCCCGCCAAGAACGAGGAATTTCAACATTCAAGAAATCGAATTACGTCACAGCTACATACACTCCATCGACAATTTTTCCTCCGCCTTGCAAAACATTCGGAGTCAGGAAGGGAAAAAGAAATAAAAGCAAGGAAAAGCAAACAGAGAGAAAAACAGCGAGCTCCCTTCGTTTGAATTTTGAATCGTCTCTCTCGGGCTTTATCGCAGCTCTGAATTAGAAATCTCCGGTGAAAATGTAGCTGGCATCGAAATTTACGTTCTAGCTACTTTCCCGAGCAATAATTGATGAAAATTTTTTCATGACCGCGAGCTCAAATGTTCGAATTCGCTATCAATCAAGCGTCGTGAATGGTGAACAGCCTGAATGGACGTGAGCGAGCAGGGTTGAGTGGAAAAATGGCTCCATTTTTAGATTCAGCTCTCGTTGGTGTTGTTATTTTAGGGCGACATTAAGTATTGTTCAATGACCTATATTCTTCAAGGTCTAGTCATTCCCTCGCACTTTATTTAAATGACCGTGGGGTTGAGGTGGCGCGATCGATTAACGAGGGGGGTAGGGGGAGGGGGGAGGGGGTAGTATTGTCGAATTCGTCTTATGCACATGTATATGTATACACTTTGGTTCAAGTTGGACGGGGTGAAATTCATTTTCCTATTCCTTCCTCGATATTCAAATACCTTTACCTAAACTTTCCAACGATCGATTCGAGGCGGCGGCAATTTGTTCCCATGGCGCACTTTTTCGAACATTGTTTCGTGCTTTTCTTGTTGCACAAAATCAGCCAATCGGAGTTGACTAACGTTCTGATTCAGCAGGGCATGTTGGAAGCTTTTTTTACGGAGGTTTTAATTTCTTGAAAATATTATTATAGTTGTTGAAAGTTGAAGTGAGTTCGTTTTTCATTGGGGTGATAATCATCAATGTTACTTCTCTGACTGAAGTGTAAAATTTATGCAATTTCGACTGATGATGATAAATTGAGATATTTAAACCATTTTTCTATTTTTCGTGCAAATTAAGCGTTAATAAAGTACCTAGAACCAATTCATTTTCGAAAATTTTGAGTCCTTTCTGAGGTGCCAGAGTAACCGCTTCGTTTTGTAAAAATAGTATATAAAACAAGATGAACTAGGAGATGAGAAAAATTTTCGTTTGTTCAATAGCCTCACCTCTAGTAAAATAATGAAAAGCGTAAAGTTCTAAGGTAAATCCATAAATCGAAATCGACCGAATTCTACATCATACAAGATTTCACTAGATTGGTGTTCAGTACACAAGTATGCATGATTATCGATTACAATTTTTTATTCACAAAAAAAGCGTTCCCTCATATTTTCTACCTAAAAACTTAATAGATCAAAGATTATAAATAACGTTCACTGTTGCATTGTTTGTTTGGCGGTAAAGATTTTTATAAGGCACTGTAAAATTCGTAGCCAACATTCAATGGCGTTTAGTCTAGTTAGGGAACGTGAAAAACACTGTTTTTATAGAATCTCCGAAATATTTTGAAATATTCGAAAAGCCAATAAATTTTTCCTAGATTGATTGCGGAGAGAAAAAAATTGATGTTTTTGTAGTGAGATTTTAAAATGCAGAAAAAACTAAAAAAACTTGGATTATTTTTCTGGATATTAGGAAAAAATAGGGTGTAGAAATGGCTAGATTAGAAAAATGGAACATTGAATAGTAACATGCAATTTTTATCCACTCAATTTTGAATATTTGAAGCAGCAAAGTTCAATAACATCTTGAAACTACTCAGAATTTTGACTCCTATATTTTATAATTTTGCTGAAAAATTAAAAACTTGTCATTCAAATTTGATGAATTCTGAGAATCAACTTCGATATAATTCAAGAATGACAGAAGTTTGTGAATTTTGACGAAAAAAACAGAATTATCTGAAGTGTCAAGGATCTTGAGAAACTTTAAATTGTGAAAGAAATTTTATTTATAGTTATATTCATAACTTTTTATAATAAATTATATAAATTACATTTACATAAAATTACATTTATATTCCTTTTATATTAACTGTTCTAACACTGAAATTCCATTTGAACAGTAATATTGTTTAATATTTGATATTTTATATATTCAGTTACTTTTCATAGTGATAAACTTCATTCGGTTGTCTTTACATGTTTGTATATATTAAGTAAATAAAAATAAAGATGTTTTTAAATTTTGCGATCAGCCAAAACCGAACAACTAAAAACAGTAAAATTTCGATAAGTACATACTAAGAAAGCATTTTTATAGGAAACAGTCTGTCACAAAACTAGAAAAAAAAGAAAAAAATATGAATTTAACGCGACTGTAGTGAAATAAGAATCAGCTCGAATTATTTCAGCAGAATTTTAATGCATTCGTCGACGACGATAAGTTTCAACTCACTTTTTGTTGGAAATATAGCAGAGCTATAAACCGGCAAAGTGCATTAAATTTTAGATACTCGTCATGAATGCGTAAATAAATTTTTTTTCCCATTTGCAACTTTTAAAGGATTCATTTAATATCAACTGTAAACGCGGTTTATTTTTCTTCTGAAGAATCGCGGTACAACAAAGTACATTTCCTACAAGACAATCTTGAATTAATCGACACGTATTTTGTAAGAGACTTTGTTGAATAATATTACGTAATACGTGGCGTGGGTCGTATTTTAAGTAGGGTTAGTGCCTAGAATATTAAGCTATTGTGCAGAGTGGAAGTAAAACAATCATTCATTCTGATAGGTTAAACCCGTGTTGAAAAAAACTAGTCAACAATATTCTTTATCGATGGTTTTTTTGATTGTTTCAAATTCTGCACTTTTCAAAATGTTTATATTATTATAAACTATTATAAACAAACTATATATATTAAGATGTCCGTTATTTAGGCGATGTCGGAATTTTTTCCATGCCCCCCTTTAAAAAGTTTTAGAATAATTAAAAAAAATTTATTCTAAAATTTGAAGGTGATCGTTCATATTAACACGTGCCCCAGAGCCGTTGAAATTTTAAATGTAAATAACATGTGTTTTCAGCCGATTCTAGGAGAAAATTCATAACTTTTTTCCTTGTTGACATAAAATTATGAAACTTGGTAGAATTTTAAGTCATAGTATGGAGAACAAAACTGCATTTTTGCAGAATTTTCGAAACATGCCATCATACAGTTACAGCCCTTCAAAATTCACATTTTTCATTT
>JAPYZL010197759.1:0-19738 GCA_030522825.1 Platygaster orseoliae | reverse complement strand
ATTCCAACTGGTGCAATTGCGCACTCGCTTCGCTCGTGCCCAAACTTTGCACTCGTTGGAATCATCCTTTTTCTCCCTTGTAGCATAAATATCTATTACACTATTTTTATTGGTTTATTAATTTAATGGACTTACATTAAAATACTAGTATTATTTTGAATATTTACGTATTGTATTTATGTATGAAAGAAAATATGATTTGTATCGTAACCATCTTGAAAAAATCAAAATAACTACGTAATAATTAAATAACTATGAGATAAATACGGAAAATATTACTAATAAAATAAAATAATTCTAATAATAAATCATAAATAATTGTAGTTAACCATAATAATATAATTTAAAAAACCAAAAAAAAGTACAATTTAAATTTAAATAAGTAAATGAAATTAGCAAAATAAAAGTCTAAATTTTGCAATAATATTCTAAAAATAGTTTTAAAAAAAATCGATATTTATTTGCTTGTATCCAAATATAAGATTTCTTAACTATAAACGAATCTTATTTGATAGGAATAAACGTTTCTCCCAGTGTGGACTATTTTTTTGGGTGTAGGTGAAAAGCAGAAGAGATAAATCAAATCTAAACGACTGGCGCATAATTCGCCTCGGCGTTGAAGCGTTTGATTTATTAATTAGGTCTCGCGTGGCACAATCGAGTTCTTATCGCGCGATACACTTTTGGCGGAGCGAGTCAATTCAGAACCCGCAGGATACCGCGACAACAGCGTGTTGTCCGGCGATGAAAGAAGCGGTGTTTGGCCAGTGCCCGTTCGTCAATAGCAACCTGTCGTCGGTGTTTGCTACATTAACTTCTTTACAACCATTCGCTTGTCAACGACCTGGCGCAAAACGCTTCGACACTATATTGTACCACTGATACATCAAACGCGATCACAACTTTGTTTTCAAACTAGAATTTATGTCGTTACTGGATTCTTTAATTTTTCAGTTTTTTGGAAACTGGAAGAGAATTTTAAGAAATAACTTCGAACCTCTCTTGATATCGTAAAAAATTCAAACTCTTCAAACCCTGAATTTTAGATATAAGATCTAAGTTATAAATGGAGTTGTGATGTATAATTTCTGGTGCATGAATCTTATATGTAACGGTTCTGGGGTCTGCTAAGTCAGACAGATTTTTTCGTAAGCACCTTCACATTGCAATACTGAGTATACTTTTTCAAAAAACCACCACCGCAAATTTTTTCTTCCTACATCCCTGAACTTCACAAACATCGAAGCTTTTCAATTATTTTCAACTCTGAGCATAATATACTATTTTCCGACACCCAAATTTCATCTCTGGCGAAAATTCTGGATTACTCAGTGCACAATGTTGGGAGATAACGCTTAGGGCAAAAGGCGCGACGTTTCATGGGAATTTTATTCTCGGCGACCCTTTCCGCGTTTCCGCGTAAAAATTGGCGGTTTTGACAAAGGACCCCCGGCTTGGGATAAGGGACACATTTGCCGACATACGAACCGCTTCGATGTACCATATCCTTCGGGCAATTAATAACGAGTCTCGCGACAGTTTGTCACTTCTGTGTTTTATCCAAAAAAAAGAGAGTGTGAAAATGAGACACGAAATTCACATACAAAAACTAATTCGATGAAATTTGGATGGAATTTCATGGAATGGAAAGAATAAAACACTAAGAAAACTAACTCAGTGATCATCGACTTTTCAAAAAAAAAAAAAAAAGAGACAAAGTATATATATATATATATATAGATGATTTGCAATTGAACAGATGCTTTTTAAGCGATCCAAAACTGGTGAAAATACAAAGATATATAATTATTCTTCTCTTTTTTGCAGCCAGTCAAAGAAAATTCGTCTTGAACTTAGCGCATGTATAATCTACAGTACGCGAATTTTTCTAAATTGAAGCATTCATTCCGCCATTTTTTTTATAACTTCTCAAAATTGTACGAAATTTCCGAATAATGGGTTTGTGCAAAAAATTAAAATAAATTTGAAAGAAACATCAGGTATGTAAGAATCAACCTTAAATTTTTTAATTGCGTCATTGCCTAAAAAACAAAGTCACATAAAAACAAAAATTGCATTTTATTCCAATAAAGTGCAGTCTAGCAACTATTCACAAAAAAGTTAGGCTTGGTTTTTTTCGAATACTGCAAAGTTTCAAATTCAACTAATTTTTTACAATGAGTGTAATTCCAATTTATGAATTGAAAAAATATTTAGTAACGCATTTTCCATTATACAGAATTATATTGATGGAATTTTTAATGAAAAATAAATCATATTTGTTAAAGTTGCGAAATGTAAATGCGATACTCAAAATCTACACTCTTCGGTGTGTAGTTCCATTTTTTTTCGCAAGGAAATTCGCAAGGAAACATATTTCATAGCAAAGGTATGCATCAACTTGTTCGCAAATGTTTGAGGTTTCAGATATGTACTAATTCGATGTTTTTCATTACTTACGTATCGAGAAATCGTCGAATAAAAAGTGCGAGCAAACTCGGTCGCAACACGGTCACACCGCCGTTGCCAGGGATAGAAGAGAGATAGGACCATTCATATTTCATCCTTTTTTCTCTTTCACTAGAACAAAGACATCAAGAGCAGACAAAAAAATTAATACCGTACCAAGTTCTTTCCTTGTCATGGGCATATTTTGAAAAAAAGCAGAAATCCCGTAAACAACCGAATTCCTTTTCAGTTCTCTTTCCATCTCTCTCCCTCATTTCGAAAAATGAGAAATCGCCAAGTGAATATTGTGTAATCGCTTGGTGAAAGAGTTCAATGACGCTGACGATTGAACGGTTTATCTGAGACAGACGAGTCGATTTTTGAAGATCTCGTGGGAGGTTCGCTCATGGTTTTATGGGCAGCAATAATTAGTCTCGATACGAGTGATGATAAAGTGAAAAACAGATAACCCAGGACCACCGGGCGCGGGACCTCTGCGATTTCGAATCGTTAAACTCGCCAAGTATAATCTTGCGATGCAGTGCGCGACGCTGAACAAATACAGGCACCTGAAATGCTTGTTTTGGGTATACAGAAACTAAGGATACAGGTGTCTTCTTATCTATTTTCTCGCAGGCCAAGCAACTTCCTGAAAGATTTCATTCCATTGTTCGTATATTAAAATCAAATTAGTTGCACTGTAAAAAATAATCGTAGCTTTTTTATACTTGTGTATGGAAGTTTTCCTATATTGTATAGGAATTTGAAGAACATGGAAAATTTCTGATGATTTTTTTCTTCCGAGTTTTTCCAGATCGGAAATTTTGACTTGACTCGTTAGAGTGTAAGATATTACATTCTGGCGATTTTATCGAATGTTACCTTTTCTGTAGGAAATGGAAGATTGAGTTATATATTATTCATAATTTCATCGTTATGTAATTATTATGATCACATGTTTTGTATCAAAAAATTACGTGTTATTCAGGTTACGATTGGACATTGCTCCCTGTTACGTCGAGAGCAGGGAATCGTCGAAGCGCTCATGTCAAACGTCCGATGAATGCATTTATGGTATGGGCCCAAGCTGCCAGACGAAGATTAGCTGACCAGTATCCTCAATTGCATAACGCTGAATTATCA
Organism: Platygaster orseoliae; assembly: GCA_030522825.1. Lineage (NCBI taxonomy): Eukaryota > Metazoa > Arthropoda > Insecta > Hymenoptera > Platygastridae > Platygaster > Platygaster orseoliae. Next base: position 16,147 of record JAPYZL010197759.1, on the reverse strand, counting down.
AAAACTCTTGGAAAACTGTGGAGGCAAGTATTGGTAATTGTGTTTTTTCATTCGTAATCTCAAACGAATAAAAATATCGTTCAGAACTTGAGATAAATGAAAAAAAAAACGCATTTTAAAAATTTTATTGCCATACTCCAAGAAATAAAATATAAAAAAATATTTATATAATAAGAATTTTTATTAATTGTGGGTATTTGAATGTTTTGTAATTAGGATTCTGAGTGACAACGAAAAACAACCATTTATTGAAGAAGCTGAAAGACTCCGTAATGTACATAAAAAGCAGCATCCACATTACAAGGTAATTAAAAGTATTAATCGATATTTTTTTACATTTCCATGTTTTTTAGATTTGTTTTTGAAAAATGAAAAAACGTTATGATGCATGTTTCGTCAGGGGCGGTCCCAGAATCTGTTCTTGGGAGGGGAAATTGGACCAAAAATGCAAAGATAATGTTATCGGAATGTTCAGCCTACAGTATATTATTTATAAATAATGCGTAAATGTTCAGTTGTTTATAGAAAAACTGGTATGATAATATAATACCGCTTCATTTTTGTTATGTATTTTATTCAAGTAGTATATTAATTGAAGTAGTATATTTTTTTGCGGAAAAAAACTGTATAACAATTGAATTCGTAGAAATTTTTCAACATTTTCGGTTATGCTGAAATTTTCACGAAATTTTCAATTTTTGAAAAATTAAAAACTGTACAAGGATTTCCGATGTATAATAATTTTCGAAATTTTTCAAGATGTCAAAAATTCTGAACGTTTTCGTTCTTGGAGTTTTAAAATTTGACACAAATTTTTTGTTATTGACATTTTTAATAATTTTATATTTGAAATTGAACACATCCAAAAAGTTCAAAAATTATTGAATTCGCAACAATTTTCAAAATTTTCGGTAATGTTGAAATGTTCACGAAATTTTCTATTTTTTCAAAATTCAAGTTTTTGAAAATTAAATACTGTATAAGGATTTCCGATATATCATAATTTTCAAAATTTTTCAAGATGTCAAAAATTCTCAACATTTTTGTTCATAGTTTTAAAATTTGATAGGAAATTTTTAAAATTGACATTTTTCATGTATTTTAGATTTAAAATTAAGCATCCAACAAATTCAATAATTATTGAATTCGCAAAGATTATTGAAAATTTTCGATAATGTTACAATTTTCGCAAAATTTTCTATTTTTTTCAAAATTCAACTTTTGAAAAACCAGAATCTGCATAAAACTGTAAAGGATTTTCTATATATCATAATTTAAAAAAAATGTTACGATACGAAATTTTTAAAATACATTTTTAATGTATTTCAGATTTGAAATTTAACTCCAAAAAAATAAAAAATAATTGAATTTGCAAAGTTTTTTTTTACATTTTTGCTTATGTTAAAATTTTTATGAAATTTTCTATTTTGTCAAAGTTCAAGTTTTTAAAAATTAAAAACTGTATGAGGACTTTCGAAATATTAATTTTCAAAATTCGTCAAGATGTCAAAATCTTTTAACATTTTCGTTCTTGGAGTTTTAAAATTTGACACAAAATTTTTAAAATTAACATTTCTAATGTATTTTAGATTTGAAATTGAACATATCCAAAAAGTTCAAAAATTATTGAATTCGCTAAAATTTTCGGTAATGTTGAAATTTCCACGAAATTTTCTATTATGTCAAAATTCAAGTTTTTAAAAAGTAAAAACTGTGTAAAGATTTCCGATGTACCATAATTTTTTAAATTTTTCAACATGTCAAAAATTCTTAACATTTTCGTTCTTGGAGTTTTAAAATTTAATAAAAGTTTACAAGCATTCGTAAGACATGGAGCTCTTGGGAAGGGAAATTCCCCTCATTTTCCACTGTGTTTCATAGAAAGATGATAGTAAGCTTTATCTATAAAATGTATGACTATTTTCTGAATTTTACAATATATTTTTTAATTTTTAATAATCATTGACAATTTCTGTAACTTTTTATTATTTCTCGAACTTTTCAAACAGATCTAAAACTTTTTTCAACTGATTAAAATTTTCAAATTTTCAAAAAAAAAAAAAAAAATCAAGTATAATATTGCAGAAATTCGTATAATATTGCTGCAATGTACCAGTAATATTATCTTTACAAGATTGTATATCAAGTGTTACTTCAATGTGACAATGATATCTTTTCTTTGAAATGTTGCTCTTGTAATGTTTCATTAATATTGCCGCAAGATTGAAATGTTACTAAATCTTACTAAAACATTACTGCAACATTACTGGAATATTGCTGAAATATGCATGCAACATCGCAAATGCAACTATAAGGGACATTTTCATATTGCAGCAACGTTTTTGCAGTCTTCCTACAAGATTCCTGCAACGTTACTGCAAGATGCAATATTTCACTAACAATATTGTTGCAATGTTGAGCAAATGTTGCTCCGGATATGCTGAAATTCTCCCCCAACTTATTTTTCCACTCGGGTACAATTTTGTTCCAGTACCAACCTCGCAGAAGAAAACCAAAATCCGAAGACCAAGTAAACCCCAACCGGAACACCCTCCCCCTCGCAACCCTGGACCCCGCAGGTGCCACCGAATACTCTCACAGCCGACTCTACCCTGAGCCAGGAAAAACCTGCGATCGTTCAATGCCCCCAACCTACCCTGACCCGAGCTTGAAACCTTACCAAGACCTTTCAAAAACCTATTCCGAACCTTTCAAGTATACCCCCGAACACACCGTTAAACCCTACGAATGTTTGCCCAAATTCGATTGCCCAACTTCGAAATCCTGCGCGGAATCCAAATGTTTGGATCCGATTTCAGTTCCTGTGAGCAACGTTAGGTACCCGGATTTTCAATCGAAGAATTACGATTTGCAAAAATATTCCGAGTGCGGGCGCAACTATCCGGATAACTTGGGAAATGTGCCAAAATCGTACGCGTGCATGCATGGTCAATATTATGGTTCGACGGAGAGTTATGGTAGCATTCACGAGGAAGGTGATTTTCAGGCACAGGCGGTGCCGAGTCACTCGTTTTATCCGTACATTTCGGCATCGATAAGCCAACCACCGTATTATATGGCGCCGCGGTAGGGAAGTTAATAAATTTTCTATGTAAATCTACAGACCTGGTGTTCACAAATAATTTCGTTTTTCGTCGTTTTAGGCAAGTAACGAATTTTCACGAGCTTTCAGAAACTTCAGTTTTTTTTTTTGTTTTTTTTTCATGTTTAATTCTGAACAAATAGTTTTAAATTATTGAAATGGAGCATTATTCAACTTTATTTTAAAAATCTGAATATTTTCATCAGTTTTTGAAAAAAACTATATTTCAGCGTCGAAGATTAAAAATTCCGAAATTCTTATAAATATGTATATTCGTTTTCAAATATATACAAATTTTGCAATACTTCCTTTTTTTACAAACTTCATTATTTTCTCGTAAGATTTTCAATCTGAAAAATTCCTATAGATTTTTCAAAAAAACAAAAAACATTGTTCAAACACAAATTTTATCATTTTTTCCCAAACTGTCAAGATTTTCTAAAATATATCGTGAATAATGCTCAAACTTTTTCGCAAATTCATTTTTTTGTCTAATACTCATGTGTGTATAAACCAAAACTATTGAAAAATTTCGTTTTGAGTGATTTTTTGTGTGGAATCGAACTCGAAATATTTATATTCATAAACGTACGATATTTTTATAGTCGTAATTATTAGAAAAATAGCAGTGAGAGATATTTTTTGTTTTTTTTCCATTCGCGAGATTTCAATAGTTTCAAAAATGTATAGGTTTGTGAGAAATATATTAATGTACAAAAAAATAAGTTGAAGTTCCTTTTATTAATCTACAATTATTTGCATGACTGAAGGTTTTTGTACTTACAATATTTTATTACGCCACGACAAAGTGACTTTTTGGTTGCGTAGACGAAACAAGACACTTAAATGTTATACAAAAACATTTTGTTTGATACAGTTATATAGTAATAAACAAACAGATTAAAAAAAGTCGTCGAAACATTTGTAAAGCTGTGATCTTGAGAAAACATCAGAAATAAAAGTAGTTTAAAAATTTTAAACACATTTTTCAAAAAATTGTGACACGCCATTTCTTTCACGAGAAGCAATTTTTCTAATAAACAATCATATACATAAATAATAAAATTTTTTAGTCTTGGACTATAGCAATCATTTAATAATATTCAAATTGCACGTTCTATTGAAAAACACAATTTATTTTTTATTATTATATCGAAAAAAATCGTATTATTTTTCGAGTACAATAAATTTCACCCCCCCCCCCCTAGAAAATACAACTTTTCTAAAAAAATCAATTCTGTAATACCAAATAAAATGTGATTGTTGTCATTGGATTTTTACATGCCCAATTTCATAAACACTAAAATATACATCATTTGTCTAATACATCTTCGAAAATGTTTCATGTATTTTTGAATGTTAAAAAAAGTGAAAAATCACTCGAAATAATCCTTAAAATACACATACTAAATCCGGTATACTCAAAAGTCCATTAATATCATTTGGTTCTAAAAAACATGAAATAGTGAATAACGCGAAAATCGAGTCTGGAGAAATTTATCCAGGGGCGAACGCAGAAAACATTTTTTGTATGGGTTTTTCATATTAGAATATTCTAAATGTTCGAATAGTTGAATTTCTATTTACGAATTCACTATTTTTTTTTGTCTTTTTTGAATTGCAAATTTTAAGCTACACACGTTAAATATCAGTCCTTTGTAATTAAAACATTTCAATTTTATATAAGTATTTTGCTATTATAGAAGTCTTTAATTTTTATTGGGTTGAAATAAAAAATTATAATTTTTTTTCTATTCATAGAATTTACATTAAATATTAAATTTTCCAGATTGAAAACTTAAAGCAATAGTTTTTTTCAAAAAAAATATTTTTTACAGAACATTAATTTTAAATAAGTTTTTTTTAACTGAAATCTTAACTTTGAAATTTTTGTGAAATTGTTAAAATTCAAAAATTGCTAAAATTCAAAAAAAGTTAAAAAACAAAAATTGTTAAAAATCAAAAATTGTTAAGAATCAAAAATTGTTAAAATTCAAAAATTGTTAAAAATCAAAAATTGTTAAAATTTAAAAATTCTAAATATCATCGTTTTAGATTTTCAAGTCAAATATTACAATTTATATTGTTGTTTGGTTTTTATTGTTTGTATCTAAATTTTCATTGAATAACAATTTTTTTTATTATACGTTAACATACTGAATAAAAACATTTATTTGTAAAATCTAAAACATTGAATCCTTCGAATCGAAAAATACATTTTTTTTATTTTTCATAGATAAAAACTCTTTTTTGTTTCTGATGACAATAAAATATATAAAAAATGTACTCTTCAAAATTCACAATATTATATAGTATATTTAAACATATAATGTTATAAAATAATTTTCAATTCAATTTGATGCTCGTAATAACAAATTGAAGGTTTAATTATTTATTGTAAATAGTATGAGAATAGAATTAAATTATATAAATGAACTCAAATAAACTATCAAATCGAATATACATTTATATAAATAATTGTAAATATGAAATTATAAAACTACAAAAACAAATGATTTTTAATATTATTTAATAATAGGGATAATTTGAAAGTGTAAAAACTTCATTTTTTTGACGTTGACATTGTATTTTCTTGAAATTTGACCAATCGAAACAATTTAACTGAAAGTTCAATATTACCGACATTTTTTACTCAACAGAGAAAAATTAGGAGTTTCAGCAGATATAAAATTTCATTTTTCGTTGTTTTATTTACTAAAAGCATTTTTTCCCAAATTTCAAAATAGGTTTCAACCCCAAAAACCCCCCTGCTTGTGTCGCCCCTGAATTTATCTAAATATATAAATTCAAGACAACATTCAACGCATTAGATTTTCTAACCTCAAAATTCCCAAGTTATAACTTGTTCGAACCAAAATTTTTATGTCTTTACACCATCATTAATTTCCCAATCGAATCATACAGTTACAGATTGCGAAAACATACAAATAAATTCAAAAATCAACAGTAAACACTTGATGAACAAATTAGAAACATTCATTCATTCAATCTACCAAATTCTACATCACAGTAAATACAGCTAATCAATTCACCACCTCCGGAACTGATCAAACATAACCTAAAACTTCAAAGGCAAGAAAATCAAATCTTCAAAACCTAGCAATTTATATCTTAGAAACCATCAACTTCGTTCCATTTGCCTTGTATCACATCAGTAACTCCAAAACTACCAAACTCATTTATCAATGGAATCCATGATGGCGACCAGTTCCTTGATTTGATCCCTGTTCGCGTGCATAAAAGCTTTGGCTACCCAAATCATGTCTGCCAAAACGATGTCGTTCTTTTCGTCCATCGCGATTTCCAAATTCAATTGCGGATTGAATCTGTAGTAAGGAACCCCGATCATCGAGCACCACGTTCTGGCTCGATCGACGACTCTGCCATCCGACATTGTCGCCTGATCGACTAGTAAATGACCCAAAGTAGAAACTCCAAGTGCGAGTTTCGCAGTGTCCCAAAGACCTTCTGGTCGGAAAACGTCGATATCTGTGAGAGGCGAAACGGGGATCGCACCTGTGCCCAGAGAAACCACCAGAGACAAAGGCGTAGCTTTGTGGGCTTGCTCCGTGGCTTCCAGAGCGAGGTTACGTTCATGGATTTCGGTCATTGCGTCTAACGTCGGGTTGTTAGCGATCAAACCGCCATCTAGGAACCTCCCGAAGGCGCGGAAGTAAGAGGGCGCTGCACCGGTTGCGCGCGCAGCCTTCCATAATAGTTGTTCTTCTGGGGGCAGGGTTGGTTTGAATTTGTTGCTTGTGAGAGGGACTTTTAGGATCTCACTTGGAGAACTGCAATTGAAAAATATATAATTGGTTTGGTTGATTCAACTTTTACAGTGGGGAAGACAGGTTAGGGGTTTTAGAGGTTAGAAATTTGAAAAAATCGAATCTTTTAGAGAATATTAAAAAAAAAAATTCTAATATATGCCAAAAATACTTTAATTAATTGAAATATTTGTATGGTTTCGAAGATTCCGATCACTCTCAAAATTAATGATTATTTTTTGTTAAAGTAAAAAAAAAGTAATAAGAGTAAATGATAGTGCTAATAACAATAAAAATGAATTAGGATAATGAAGGTAGAATAATCTATAAAAATAATAACAATTAATGATAAAAAATAAGTGGAAATGTATCTAATGTAATGTATCTGTATAAATTTAGAGGACATAATAATTGGTTTAGTTAATTCGATTTTTACAGTGGCGAACACAGATCGGGGGTTTTGGAGGTTAGAATTTCTCCTGAAATTTGGAAAAATCGAATCTTTTAGTGAATATTACAGAAAAATTCTAATATGCTGAAAACACTTTTATTTATTAAAATATTTGTATGATTTCGATATTTCCAATAACTCTCAAAATTAATTATTATTTTTTGATAAAATAAAAAAAAATTGATAACAGTAAGCTATAAAATGATAGAGCTAATAACAATAAAAATGAATGCAAATGAAGAAAGTAAAATAATCTAGAAAAATGAGAACAATTAGTGATAAAAGTAAGTGAATATCACTATAAATGGGTTTGGAGAAATTTAGAGGACGTGATAATTGGTTGGTTAATTCGATTTTTACAGTGGCTAACACAAATCAGGGGTTTTGGAGATTAGAATTTCTATTAAAATTTAGAAATAACGTATCTTTTAGTGAACATTAGAGGACAAATTTTAATATGCTGAAAAAACATTTAATAATTAACATATTTGTATGATTTTGAAGGTTCTAATCGCTCTCAAAATTGATGATTATTTTTTGTTAAAATAAAAAAAAGTGAATACAATAAGCTATAAATGATAGTGCTAATAACAATAAAAACTTAATAGAAATAATGAAAGTAGAATAATCTATACAAATAATAATTAGTGATGAAAATAAGTAAAAATCAACATAAATGTATCTGTAAAAATATAGAGGAAGTAATAATTGATTTCAAGAAGGTTCTAAAAGTTGAACAAAATTCAGAATTCTTAATTTTACTAACTCAAAAACAACATTTCTAGTAGCTTCGGAAGAATTTCTTTCTCGAACAAAATTCTAATTATTGATATTTGCCTGGGATGATGAAGAAAATGAGAACTCAAAAAATTATTCGAACCCAGTGGATGATTTAGAAAAATTATTATCACGAGAATGCAAAAAATCTTAATAATTTTGAATCCTAATGAATCAAATTCCAAAATCTTTTGAATCCTAAAAATTTTGAATTAACGGATATTAAAAATAATAGAAACCCGTAAAAGTACTGTTTTCTGAAAAATCAAAACAAATATATAAGATCTACTAAACTTCGAATCCTGGAGAGTAAATTTGAAAAAAACGTGTGTAGCAATCAATAGAAATACGATAAATCTATAAAAACAATGAAAAACGCTACGAAATATAATATATTCTGCAAAAAAAAAAACAAAAACATAAGAAATCTATAAAGTGATAAAAATCTACATAGATATCATTTCCCCAGATATCTACAAAAATACTATAAATCTATCAGAATTAAAATTCTATAAATATTTAAAAATTATGTAGATATAATTTTCTCGAAAATTCATAAAACTTTGAATCTCAGAGCATGTAACTCTAGAAGTTTACATAGAAAACCATAAAAATACCAGAAAAATCTTAAAATTGTATAAATGCTGAAAAAATATTTTCAAAAAGTACTGAGAATCTATATAAAAAATACTGTTTTCTGACAAATCGAAACAAAAACTTGAGGTCTACAAAACTTAAAATTCTAGTAAAATTCGAAAAAACATTTGTAGCAATCGATAGAAATACGATAAATCTATAAAAACACTAAAAAACGACGAAAAATCTAATATATTCTGCAAAAATCCCGAAAACATAGGAAATCTATAAAGCGATAAAAATCTACATAGATATCATTGCCACAGATATCTACAAAAATACTATAAGTCTATCGAAATTAAATTCTAGAAGTTTATGCAGTAGTTTACAAAAATTCTAGAAAATCCTTCAAGACTTCATAAATACTGAAAAATTATGTGCGTACAATTTTCTGAAAAATTCATTAAAATTCGAATCTCAGAGCATGTAGTTTTAGAAATTTACATAGAAAACCATAAAAATACTAGAAAATTCTTAAAACTGTATAAATACTGAAAAAATATTTTTTAAAAGAACTGAAAATCTATATAAAAGATTTTTCTGAAAAATCGATTAAAATAAGCAAAATCGTTGAAATTTCTAATATTTAAATATCAAATTCTAGGAATCTATAGAGAGATCCATAAAAAAATAGAAATCTATGAAAATACTCGAAAAGAATACAAAATCGAATAAGTAATACAAAAATATAAAAATTCTAAAAATCTGTGAACCATGGGAAATTCATATGGATGCAATTTTCTCAGAATTACTGAAAATCAATCAAAATTCATATTGTAGAGCATCGATTTCTAGAAACTTATTTATAGCTATCTACAAAAATACTAATAATCTGTATAAATACTAAAAAATCTTTCAAACTTTCACAAATACCCAAAAAATGGGTGAAATGCCAAAAATCTTTCAATGATCATAAACTACTTAGATATAATATTCTTAGAAATTTATAAAACTTCCCATCCTAGAGCTTATAATTCTAAACACCTTTAAAATAATTCGTTAAAATATCAGGAAATTGATAAATTTTAAATAAAAATACTTTTAAAAAATACTGAAATTTTGTAGAGAAGATACTATTTTCTGAAGAACAATTTAAATACTCAAATCATTGGAATTTTCCAAAATTATATCATCAAATTCTAGAAATCTATAAAGCGATCCGTAGAAATACTAGAAAGCTATAAAAATACAAGAAAATCAAATACAAAAATTCTAGAAGTATATGAAATATTTCAAATCTGCGTGAATATTATTTTCTTAAAAATCTATAAAAACATAAAAAAATTTCAGAACTTTGATTCTTCGAACATCGAATTCAAAAAGCTACAAAAATCCATCATAATATCACGAAATCCTTCAAATTATAGTAACACTAAAGAAATATAAAAAACGCAACTAGTACGAAAAAACAAAATCCAAGCCTCAGTGACTTGAAAATCATGAAAATCCAATTCGTGTATAAAAAATGTGCGATTCTGGAATCCAAAAGTCGTGTAACATTAAAATCCCGAAGTGAATAAATTTTTATTATAATATTTTTTGAATATTATAATAAAATATTTATTAAATATTTATTAAAAACTTCATTTTTATATATCGATTTTATGAAAACTCTATAAAAATTTCATTTTTATAAAACAAAGTTTCTAAAGTTTCGTACTTTATAAACAATTGTATGAAAGTTTCATAAAAATAAAATTTTTTATGAACCTGTTATTATAAAAATCGATAGTTTTTATAAAAACAGTTTTATAAAACCAACAATTTTTTCATAAAGTTTTTACAAAATCAGTTTATAAAAAACCGACTTTTTTTATAAAGATTTTTATAAAAATCACAATTACTAGGAAAATACCTGTAATTCCTAAATATATGCAGATCCACAGGTTTCCGATCAGCCAGAACTCCCATAATAATCAACTTGGGACTTTCTATATCGGACATGGTCGTGTTCGACCCCAAACTTTGTTGCAAAACACCCTCCAACGGTTCGCTGCTGTACGGCCTTTTCCCAACGAACGCTTCTTCCTTGATTCGAAAATACAAAGCTTGTAACTCCTTCAAATTCTTCCCAGCCGCCAAACCAAGGGCCAAAATTCCTCCCGTCGAAGTTCCGGCGATCCAGTCGAAGCAGTGGACAACTGGTTTTCCCAGCACGGATTCAATTTCCAACAAAGTTTGGATTAAAACAAGGCCCCGAATACCTCCACCGTCGAGGCACAAAAGTCGACCTCCTTTCTTGTTTCTCCTCGCTTTGTTCGCCATTTTTTCCATGCTGGCGACGTACAACATCTGGTCCAAGGCAGTTCTAAAACAATTTTTATTTGAAATTTTTGTATTATTAATTATTATTATTATCGTTTACATAAAATATTATAAAATATAATAATACTTCTTCAGTGTTACTGTAACTTAAAATGTGTTTGAAGTTCCAAACGTTTATGAAGTAAACGAAATCGAAAAAGAAAAATGATTTTCCACTTCCACCATAAATAAAATTAAAAACAATGAAACACATTAGAATAATATTAATTAAATAATTATGAATACATTTATTAGCTAGGGATCATTAAACAATTTTTTTCATTTTTTCGTTTATTTTTAAACGTTTGGAACTATAGAGATATAACTTGAAGGATTTCCTGTTATTATGATGGATTTTATTATAATAATATATTGTTATAATAATAATAGTTATTATTATTATTTCTCAATTCGATGCTCGAAGAATCAAAGTTCAAAATTTTTTTTTATGTTTTTATAGATTTAAGCAAAAAAAATAATATTCACGCAGATTTTAAATATTTTATATATATTTCTAGAATTTCAGTATTTTATTTTCCTGTATTTTTATTAGCTTTCTAGTATTTCTATGGATAGTTTTATAGATTTTTAGAATTTGATGCTATAGTTATAAAAATTCCAAGGATTTTGAGTATTTCAATTTTTCTTCGGAGAATAGTATCTTTACTACAGAATCGCAGTATTTTTTTAGTATGTATAATAACAATTTAAAAATTTCCTGATATTATAATGAATTTTTTTTAGATGTTTAGAATTGTATGCTCTAGGATCAGAAGTTCTATAAATTTCTAAAAACATAATATCTACGCAATTTATGATTATTAAAAGATTTTTAGCATTTCTAGCAATGTTTTGGTATTTATGAAAGTTTGAACAATTTTTTAGTGTTTCTATAGATAAATAGTATTTTTGTAGATAGCTATAAATAAATGTCTAGAAATCGATGCTCTATGATACGAATTTTTATTGATTTTCAGTAATTCTGAGAAAATTGCATCCATAGGAATTTCCCATGAATTAGAGATTTTTGCATTTTTATATTTTTTAATTACTTATTCGATGTTGTATTCTTTTCGAGTATTTTCATATATTCCAAGTTTTTTATGGATCTCTTTATTCCTAGAATAAGACACTATAATATTAGAAATTTCAACGATTTTGATTATTTTAATAGATTTTTCAGAAAACAGTATCTTTTACATAGATTCTCAGTACATTTTGAAAATACTTATTTTACAGTATTGATACAATTTTAAGAATTTTTTAGTATTTTTATGGTTTTCTATGTAAACTTCTAGAATTACATGCTCCAGATACAAAGTTTTATGAATTTCTGAGAAAATTATATCCACATAGTATTTCAGTATTTATGAAGTCTTGAAGGATTTTCTAGAATTTTTGTAAATTCCTGCATAGATTTCTAGAATTTCAATTCCGATAGAATAATAGAATTTTTATAAATATCTAGGGGAATATATGTGTTGATTATTATCACTTTATAGGTTTCTAATGTTTTCGTATTTTTGCAGCATATATTAGATTTTTTTGATATTGTTATACATTTATCGTATTTCTATTAATTTTTACACACGTTTTTTCGAATTTTACTCTCCAACATTCGAAGTTTTGTCAATCTTAACTATTTGTTTTGATTTTTCAGAAAACACTATCTTTTAAGTAGATTTTCAGTACTTTTAAAAAATACTTTTTCAGTATTTATACAGTTTGAAGAATTTTCTAGTATTTTTATAGTTTTCTATGTCAACTTCTAAAATTACATACTGCAAGATTCAAAGATTTATGAATTTTTGAGAAAATTATATCTACATAATTTTTCAGTACTTATGAAGTCTTGAAGGATTTTCTAGAATTTTTTAATTTCGTACATATATTTCTATAATTTTAATTCCGATAGATTTATAGTATTTTTGTAGATATCTGGGGAAATGATATTTATGTAGATTTTTATCACTTTATAGATTTCTTATGTTTTTGTATTTTTGCAGCATATATTAGATTTTGTAGCGTTTTTCGGTAATTTTATAGATTTTTCTTTTTTCTACTAATTGCTACACATGTTTTTTCGAATTTTACTTCCTAAAATTCGAAGTTTTTTACATCTTAACTATTTGTTTTGATTTTTCACAAAACTGCTTTTACGGGTTTCTATAATTTTTTATATTTATTCATTTAGAATGTTTAGGATTCGAAAGATTTTTGAATTCGATCCATTAGGATTAAAAATTATTAAGATTTTTAGCGTTTTCGTGATTATAAATTTTCTAAATCATCTGCTGGGTTGGAATAATTTTTCAAGTTCTCATTTTCTTCATCATCCCAGCCAAATATCAATCATTAGAATTTTGTTCAAGAAAAAAATTCTTCCGAGGCTACTAGGAGTATTGTTGTTTTTGAGTTAGTAAAATTAAGAATTCTGAATTTTAATTAACTTTTAGAACCTTTGTGAAACCAATCACTACGTTCTATAAATTTTTACATATTGTGATTTCCACTTATTTTTTCACTAACTGTTATTATTTTTATGGATTATTATACTTTCATTATTTTCATTCATTTTTATTGTTATTAGCATTAGCATTTATAGCTTACTGTTATCCCTTTTTTTTATTTTAACAAAAGAAAATCATTAATTTTGAGAGTAATTTGAATCTTCAAAACCATACAAATATTTTAATTAATGAAAGTATTTTCGACAAACTAGAATTTTTTCTATAATATTTACTGACAGATTCGATTTTTCCAAATTTCTAACCTCAAAAACCCCCGATCTGTGTTCGCCACTGTAAAAATCGAATCAATCAAACCAATTTTCACGTTCTCTTTATTTCTACAGACCCATTTATAGTGATTTTCACTTACTTTCATCACTAATTATTATCATTTTCATACATTACTCTTCTTTCATCATTTGCATTCATTTTTATTATTATTAAAAAACGCCCATTTCAGAATAAATCATAAAATTAAATATATAAAAAAAATTCTACCTTGGTACAGCAGACGGTGTTTCTGGTGGTGCAACTCCATCGAATTTGTCACCATACCTGCACCCAGGATGGCAACCACTGACATTTTCAGAGCAACGCTGAGCTCCAACAGCGTGCAACAAGTACAGAACTTTTTCGCCTTCCTCGTTGAGCGTCACGAGATGCCTTGGAGTTTCTCCGTGATTGTTCACCGCGTTCATATCCGCCCCGAACCCAAGCAACATTTGCACGATAGGTTTGTACCCTATATTGGCGGCGAAATGTAACGGAGTGTTTCCGTCTTTATCCGGGACATTGATATTCGCCATGTGACTGAGTAACGCAACCACGCAATCGAGTCTTTTTCTCATTACCATTATGTGCAATGCTGTTCGGTTGTCGAAATTCAGGACATTGATGTTGCAGTTTTTTTCGATCAGGGCGTTTATCACGTTGCGACTTGAAGCCCTAAAAAAACAAGTTGCAGTTGCATAAGGCGCAAATTTCGTAAGGCCCAAAATATTTTGGGCATTGTGGATTGGGCCCTAATGTTGAGCCCCAAATTTCAGGTTCCCAATTCATCAGGTCCAAATTCACAAGGCCCAAATAGTGAATCCCAATTCATCGGGCCCAAATTATTTTTTGGGCCTTCTGGATTGGGCCCAAGTAGTGAATCCTACATTTCAGGTTCCCGATTGATAAGGGTCAAATATTGAATCTCAATTTATCAGGCCCAAATTATTTTTGGGCCTTCTGGATTGGGCCCAAATTATTTTTGGGCCTTCTGGATTGGGCCCAAATAGTGAATCCCAAATATCAGGTTCCCAATTAATAAGTCCCAAATTCACAAAGCCCAAAGTGAATCCCAATTCATCAGGCCCAAATTATTTTTGCATCTTCTGGATTGGGCCCAAATATTGAATCCTAAATTTCAGGTTCCCAGTTAATAAGTCCCAAATTCACAAGGCCCAAATAGTGAATCCCAACTCATCAGGCCCAAATTATATTTAGGTCTTCTGAATTGGGCCCAAATAGGGAATCTCAATTCATCAGGCCCAAATTATTTTTTGGGCCTTTTGGATTGGGCCCAAATAGTGAATCCCAAATTCAGGCCCAAATTATTTTTGGGCCTTCTGGATTGGGCCCAAATGGTGAATCCCAAATTTCAGGCCCAAATTCACAAGGTCCGAATTATTTTTGGGCCTTCTGAATTGGGCCCCAACAGTGAGCCCCGAATTTCAGGTTCCCAATTTATTAGGCCCAAAAAGTAATTTGTTTATGAGTTTTCCAGATGCATGAAGAAATATTAATAAAACAAACCAGTGAATCGGATTTCCTCCAAACTTCATGTCCTCGACTTGCAGAGCGTTAGGTCGGTTATGAAGGACATCCCCCACGTATCCTGGACCCAAAATCGGACCTTCCGAACAAATATTGACGTCAGCTCCGATCATTAACAGAGCTTTCACGCATTCTGGTTTGTCTTTCAAACAAGCCACGTGCAATGGCGTGTGACCATTGCAGTCTTGGCTGTTCAAGGTTCCTGGCAAGCTTGGACCAAGAGCGTTAATGATTTCTTTGGTAGAGTTTGCGGCATAATGATAAACCGTTTTCCCCTGGTGATCCAAGTGCTCCAAAGAGCTTTTCGATTCGATCAACATTTGAACCATGCGAATATTTTGGGTTTGTATGGCGACCTGGAGGGGGGAAACGCCGGTTTCAAGGTCACTGCTGTTTAAGTGACGGTTCACCGCATCGTTTTGGAAAGCGTCGTACAGAGATAAATACGCAGCAATGTGGGCGAGGGTCCAGGTTGGGTGCTCTGTGGCAACGTCGCAGAGTTTTTGGATTTTGGCGACATTGCAAAACTGGAAATATTTTTTAACTAATGAAGAAATTTTTAATGTTGGGAATTGTAGAAATCATTTTTTTCAATGAATTTCAAGTTTGGATATGAATATATCTATGGAATGTTGAAAAATCTGAATTTTGTGAAATAAGAGATTTTTTCCCATGCATCCACAAAAAAGGCCACTTTTTTTGCATGGAATGTGGGAACAAAATCCACTTTTTGGGGTACTCACGAATGAGCGGGACAAAT